>JASTWK010000310.1:0-210132 GCA_030770225.1 Temnothorax unifasciatus
CTGAATGAATCGAATGCCGCCTTCAAATCCACAAATTGCACTGTCATCTTTTCTTTCTCTTTTCCTAGTTGTCTATTTACCAAATAGTTCAGTGAAAAAATATTTGATCCATTGTCCCCATTCCTTTTCTAAATCCTGCTTGATTATTTGGAATTAAGTTCTTCGATTCTACCTCCTTCCTTATCCTTTCAGCTAGTACCGCCGTGTAGATTTTGTACATCGAAGACATAATGATTATTCTTCTATAGTCCTTTACCTCTCGTCCCTCTCCTTTCTTTACTATTGGGATTATCTCACCTTCCTTCCATTGTTCCGGCCAGCTTTCTCCCCTCCAGACCCGTTTGCATATTTCCCATATCCATTTCACCATTTCTTCTCCTCCGAACTTCCATGCCTCGTTCGGTATCCCGTTCTTGCCTATCGTTTTCCCTGATTTCAGTTTCTCTATTACTTTTTTTACCTCTTCTAGCTCTCTTCCTCCTCCTGCTTGCCCCCACCTCCTTCTCTCTTTACTCTGTTTGCCCCCATTAGTTCCATGAAATATTTCTTCCAATCTTCCAGCTTTATCTCTTCGTTTATTCTCTTTCTTTTCTTCCTTACTCTACCTATCAATTCCCATACCTTTTCTTCCGTTCTCGCTTCTCCTATCTCCCTAATCATTCTTTCTTTCTCCTCCTTCTTCTTTCTTTCGCACGTTTCCCTATACTCCTTCCTTTCTTCTCTGTATCTTTTCACCTCTCCTTTTTCTTTTCTCCATTTTCTTAGTTCTCTCCTCACTTCCCTTTTTCTCTCCTTGCATTCCTCGTCCCACTACCCTCTTCCGTTCTTGTCAGCCCTTTTTCATTCTCCTCTATTACTCTTCTTATCTTCGACATCCCTTCCTCTATCTCCTCTTGCATATCTCTTTTTCCTCCTATCGTACCTAGCCTCTCCCTAAACTGTGTTCTACCCTCTTCGCTCCATATCCTTCTTCTTCTTATCCCTTCTGCTTCTTTCCTTCTTTGTTTTCCTTTTGAGCTGCCTCTTATCCAGAGTATTAATGAGTGGTGGTCTGAGTCTACCCTTTCTCCTATTTCCAGTCTTTCCACCCTTTCGCTGACCTCCTCTTCCCCTATCACGTAATCTATGACTGTCTCGCCTCTCCCTCCTGTATACGTAAATTCAAACTCCTCATCTACTTTTACGCTTCCGTTAAATATGGACGTTACAGAGGTCCCGCGCATCCGCGCTGCAATCTAAATTATAGAGACTCGTACGTTATTCCTGTATTTTTTCACAATTTGTCCGGTTACGATGCCCACTTCATTATCAAAGATATGGCTAACAGCTTCGAGGGTAGCATCGATTTATTACCGCTCACGAAAGAGACGTACATATCGTTCACGAAGAATGTGAGGGAAGGTGTTAACTGGGGAAACTGCACGAAGTTGCGATTCGTGGATTCGTTCAAATTTCTCAGCACCAGTCTCGAGAAATTGGCGTCGTATCTCGATAGGGACAAGCTGAAAATCATGCGTTCGGAATTTGCAGAACTGAGCGAAAGCGATTTCAACCTGCTCACGCGTAAAGGTGTATTTCCGTACGAGTACGTCGACGGCTTCGATAAGTTGCTGGTGACGGAATTACCACCGCGCGAGGCCTTTTACAGTTCGTTGACCGGCGAGACCGCGACTGAGAGCGATTACGCTCACGCGCGGAAAGTCTGGCGTTGTTTTCGCGTGGAAAATCTTGGCGAGTACAGCGATTTGTATCTTAAAACGGACGTGCTTCTTCTGGCAGATATCTTCGAAAATTTTCGCGACGCCTGTATCGACACATATGGACTGGATCCTGCGCATTACTACACTTTACCGGGATACACGTGGGACGCGATGTTGAAGTACACGGGGGTGCGATTCGAATTGCTCACCGACATCGACATGGTAATGTTCGTGGAGCGCGGTATCCGCGGCGGTCTGAGTCAATGCTCCAATAGGTACGCGCGAGCCAACAACAAATACATGCGATCGCACGACTCTTCGCAACCGTCGACGTATCTCATGTACCTCGACGTGAACAATCTGTACGGTTGGGCGATGTGCGAACCGTTGCCGTACGCTGAGTTTCAATGGGTCGACGACGCGGAGAGTCTCGACGTAATGTCCGTGACGTTGGACTCTGCTATCGGTTACATCTTGGAGGTCGACCTTGCGTATCCGCGCGAACTTCACGACGCTCACGCTGACCTTCCGTTCTGCCCGACCCGCGAAAAGCCTCCTGGAAAACGATGCGATAAACTCCTTACCACTTTCCGCGATAAGGCGCGCTACGTGCTGCACTACCGTAATCTACAGCAATGCGTGCGATACGGATTGCGCGTCACGAGGATTCACCGCGCGCTGCGATTCGCGCAATCTCCGTGGCTTCGCGGATACATAGAGCTCAATACGGGATTCAGAGCTCGCGCCAGCAACGATTTTGAGAAAGAAATGTACAAATTGATGAACAACGCGGTATTCGGCAAGACTATGGAAAACGTGCGAGATCACGTCGACGTGCGTCTCTTAACGCGTTGGGATGGGAGATACGGCGCGGAGGCGATGATCGCGAAACCGAATTTTCACAGTCGAAGCGTCTTCGCGGAGGATCTAATCGCCGTCGAGTTGCGCAGGCTCGAGGTGAGGTTGAACAAACCGATCTACGTCGGTATGTGCATTCTCGAGATATCCAAGACGTGCGTCTACGATTTTCATTACGACTACATGGTACCGCTGCATCGTGAAAGGTGTAAGATAATGTACACGGATACCGACAGTCTCATATATTTTCTCGAGTGCGACGACGCGTACGAGGATATGAAACGCGACATCGCGAAATTCGACACGAGCGGCTATCCCGAGAACAACGCGCGCATGCCGCGCGTCAACAAGAAGATACCCGGTTTGATGAAGGACGAGAACGACGGTGCGGTCATGACGGAATTCGTTGGACTGCGGTCAAAAATGTACGCCTTGAGGGTCGAGGGAAAGAGCGACACGAAGAAAATAAAGGGCATCAAGAGAAACGTGGTCGCAAGAACGATAACGTTCGACGATTACATGCGTTGTTTGAACGACGAAATGGAGCAGTCTAGGCGTCAGTCGTGTATTCGTTCGACGTTACACGAGGTGCACACCGTGTCCGAGTTGAAACTCGCTCTCAGCCCGTACGACGACAAGCGATACGTCGTTTCCGACTCGTACGACACTCTACCGTGGGGACATTACAAGATACCGTCGTGAACCTTTTTTTTTTTCTTATCAACATTATATACATTCTTGTAGCAATAAAGTATACAATGGGTTAGATTTAGACGCTCGATCGTGAGGAAGGCAGGAATGTTTAAACTTATATTAAGAAGGAAATGTTACCATTACTATAAGAAATACATATATTGTAAGCTTACATTCAGGCGAACAAAAAAAATGTAATTTGTAGAAAAAAAACGATGTTAACTATAATACGGTTGTCTTATTTGTCCATGACCACTTCACGTATTTAAGTTAAAATACGTTTAAAAATATCGAACTGTGATAAATAAAAAAAAAACATCATTTTTATAATACAATAAAATTTTTCGAAAAACACGCAGCGTTACAGAATGTCGAGACGAGCGCGACGTTCCGCCCACCAATCGTGTAACTTGCACACGTTCTCCATGGCACAGTGCTTCGCGTGACGTCCGCAGAGGAAAGATCGGATCGCACCGAGGGTCTCCAGTCGACCGATGTCCTCGTATTCGACGTCCATCGACTCGATTTTAACGTTAAATTCGCCGACAGCGTCGCCGAGAGTCTCTTCCAACCATCCTTTCTTTTCAGCGCCTTTCACGTAAATGAGCTTGAGCGTCTCGTAGTTCAGCCCGTCGCACACGGCGCGTCGGATGATCGTTCTCGCCCGAACGTAATTTACGTCTCCGTCGTTCCATTTCAGACCATGATGATTCGCCGTCAACCAGCACGCCCGCGATTTTTCCGCTTTTGTTAGAAGATCCCACGCCAATGGCGCGCGAAACACGTGGTGAATCAGTTCCTTTCCGTTTCTCAGCACAGCCACTTCTTTAACTGTAAACTTTTCGCGGATAACGAATCCCTGCAGATCCACGAATATCGGTACGTCGCGGTCGACGGACATCGTCTCTCTGTACGGTCGGTCGCTACCCCCACTCTGTTTGAACTTGTCGCGATTTCGTCAGACGTTCTTCTTCTTCTTCTTTTGTTTTCCTTTACACGATTTTACGGACTATGTTGGTCAGCGGACTGTACTCGATCACGCGATCGTGGATGATGAGGCAGTAGGCCGTCGTATTGGAATCTATATTACGTTTGCAATCGAATTCTATGCGAACGTCTACGGTGGCGCTTTTGACGGATTCGTTCTGACGAGAACAGTCGATGACCACGAACGGTCCCCATTTGTCGAATTCTTCCATCGTTAGGAGTGCGTTCTCTCGCTCGCATCCGTAATACGACTTTCGAAATTTCGCGTACATCTCGTACAGTATGGCCGTTCTACGCTTCTCAAAATCCAAATTCATATCGTCGTAGGGATAAAAATCTGAATTAAGGTACAGTTTTACATTGGTGAGATTACCGTCATCGAACTCAGAGGCGTGTTTTAATAAGTTGTTGGACCTCCCGGTTTGTAGCGCGAAAATGACGTATCGCGGTTTCTCAAGCTGCGTCGCCGCTTTCACGGCCCACGAATGCCTGTTCGTGGTTTGCAGCAAAGGGTACTCGTACAGATCCCACGAGCGGAAGCCCATACTTAGGTATCGTCCGCTCTCCAACGTTCGTAAAAGGGACAATTTATTGACATCGTTCAGCACCACGTGCGCCATTGCACTTTCAACAGAGTAATCGCAGGATTCTTGTGGCGTTCCGGTTTCGTGACGATGCAATTAGCGTCGTTTCGGGAACGTATCAGAATGAGTTCGTGTCGCGCGTTTATTACCACGCGTTTGTAATCCTCGCAAAAACCTAGGAGTACGTTAAGGGGCACGCAGAAATTGAAATCGCCAATTTTCGTTCTCGAACGAGGTCCCACGTTTTCCTTGATCACAGTCCATCCCGCGTTTTGCAGTTTCCTGCTTCTCTCGACGGTCAGCGACACGAAATTCTTGATCGAACTGGTTATTCCGACGTTTCTGTTCCTGTCGATCTCCACGCCGTTGAGTTCGTATCGAATCTCGTCGAACATAAACGCCACGCAATTGTTGTCCATCGTCGTATCCGAATTCGTTTCCGGCAAGTCGTCGGAGAGTACCCCCTCGATGTACAGAAAACTTTCGCAGGGTAGAGTGTACAGATCCTGTTGCTGTATCGGAATTCGTATTTCATCGCTGTGTCCGAACGTGGTATTGGCATACGGATTATAAGTGTGAGTCTCTATCTTGACGATGCGATCGTCAAAGATCGGCTCACCTCCGATACTCAGGATGTCGGCCATGATCGTTTCTCACGACGAATCCCAGAGATCGTAGAAAAGCGACGTTAGCTGCGCTCAGTCCGGTTTTCTTCTTCTTCTTCTCTCTCGCAATCAGTCTGCGCGTTCCTTTCGTCGAACGGTGATGCAGTGGCGGATGTGGCTCTTGCGAACGACTCGTTCAAAACGAGCATCTTTCGCGCACGCACATATCCGTCCCCGATTTTGTTTTTTATCTTCTGCGGCGCACGTGTAGTCGAACCGTTATCTCCTCCCCGCGGAAGTCGATCAATCGTCCGATTTGATCCACGACGCGCAACGTTATATCGGTGATACTCCGCGCGATGACCGGAAGGTAAATGATCTGCGTCGGAGTCTCCGACAGTTTATATCCCGGTGGAACGTTCGGTGCGAATTCGTGTATCGTGTGCGCCGGCTTGCCGTTGCTATAGGCTCCCGCGGTGACGTTGCATTCCACGCGAATGATATTCACGCGCATAATATTTATCGATTCGTCGGACGCGTGCCATTTATTCGGCTCGAGTACGCGACGTATCGAGAAACCTAACAAAGAGCCAATGTTGTTCGGTTTGGTGAAGTCAACTTTATAGGCGCACTTGATCTCGCTTCTCATGGTGTTCTCGTTAGCGCGCAGAATTATCGAGCGTTCGCTTTTCTCGCGGTCGTCATCGTTATCGTCCACGTATATGTAGTCGTCGTCTCTCTTCTTCTTCTTCTCGCTTATTCCGTGCGGAGAAATCGTGCGTTTCTTGTGAAGGATACCCGTTCTCAGGTATCTATCTATAGCGTCCAGTTCGTACGATCCTTCGGGAATAGCGATCACGTCGTTGATGTCGAAGTAAAATTTATTATTCGTGGAGTCAATGTTCGGTATCGTGTTGTACGTCTCGAAATTCGCGAGACCTATCTCGTATTCGTCGCCGCTCAGATCCAGAGCGGGAAAGTAGCTGGCTGAGAGGACGCTGCTTCTTCCGGTTAGCGATAGAGTCAGCGACATAGCGAGATTGTTTCTCCCTCTCAGAGACGTTTCCAGTCGACGTCTCGGAGGAACCGCAGACACAATTGACCGCAGATGCTCTGATCGAACGTCTGATACGAACGACGGTTGTACACGATATTCACGTCACTCCCGAGATATCGTTCGAGTTCCCTCGGGGGTCGAAGATTTCCAAAACTGTCAAAGTAGATCGCGTTGTTGCCCCTCTTCGCATAGGCGACCCAGTGCGTACCCGAACCCTCCGCGTCGTCGAGATTCACGATTCCGCTCTCCTCGCGACGCACTTTCGTCGGCAACGCGTCGCGCATAAACACGCCCCTAAAGAAAGGTATGCGCGAAAGGCGCGCGGACCGTTTCAATTGCTCGTTCGTCGTGACGCCGGACGTCGACAAATCGAGCGTCGTCGTCAGTGTCTTTTTCGGCGATTTTTTTTTTACTCCTTCGTCTTCTGTTCGTCACGCCACTACCGCGTTTGTACGGCGCGAGATACAGTCCGCGACCCTCCAATGCGCGATTGTGACGTTGCAGTTCCTCGAGCTGACGTTGAGCGGCCTTGTTATCGTTCACCGCCTTGGCCACGCCAGCCGCTCCACCAATCAGGGATCCGAGCGCTCCCAATATCGGTAGAAAGGGAAGGAGACCCCCACGTTTCGCCAACGGGAGAATTTTCTTCCTCGTTACCGCTCTCTTCTTCCTCTTTCTCATGCCCATGCCCAATTTCGTTTTTGTTTTCATAGCAGCCCATACGGCGGTCGCGGCGGCTCTCTCGCCAAGGGTTGTACCGCTCGCTGTGATACGCTGACGCGCCTTTTCAGCTAGCGCTCGATCGACGACGTGACGATCGGTGAGATCACCGCTTCGCGAGTAAGCGATATCGTGCTCGCGACACGCTTCGTCCAACGGATTGATACCTCGATCACCGCGCGCTAGTCGCTGGGCGAGACGAGTACCCGGCCCGCAGAATTGATAACCGGGTATGTGTAATTCGACGGGAAGCGCGTTTATCGCTCTGTTGAGGAGGCCGCTGCCGACGCTTCGCGCCGCTGCGCGCGACATGCACCGCAATCCTTTATGAGCGATGGCGGACCGTCTATGTGCGTTCTCTGCCACGGACGATTGTAATGTTCCAAACACGGACGACAGTCCCGTACATCGGGATCCGTCCGCAGATGAACGGGCAATTTGTCCCACAGTCGATCGACGTACTCGGAATAGTTGCGCAGCAGAAAAATCTTCGGCACGAGTTTCAGTTGCTCGGCGGACAGACCGAGAATATCGCGTTTATCCGCCAGAACGAGAAACATCGCGGTAACTGGGAGCGTATACCGATCGAGCGTACGTATAAATAGGGCAAGTGTGCGCGCACGCGCGTAACGATGCGATTCGTGAGACAACCGTCGGCGATAGGAGTGTCGAATTTAGATTGCAAGACGCGACTGACGTCGGGTTTAACGTCGAGAGAGACGCGTCGACACGGTCCTCTTTTACCGATCGCGATACGTTGCGTCATCTGCGGTCCTTCCAACTGCGGTAAGACAAACGTGTTGATAAGCCTACTGGAAAGTCCGCACGGCCTGCGTTTCGAGAACGTTTACGTGTACTCCAAATCCCTGCATCAGCCGAAGTATCTTTACCTCGAGAGACTGCTCGAATCGATGGACGAGATCGGTTATCGCGCGTTCTCCAACAATCGCGACGTCGTGCCGCCGAGCGAGGCACTCCCCGGTTCGATATTCGTGTTCGACGACGTGGCCTGTGACAAACAAGACGCAATCAGGGAGTACTTCGCCATGGGTCGACATTCGAACATCGATTGTTTCTATCTCTGTCAAACGTACGCTAAGATACCGAAGCATCTGATACGCGACAACGCGAATCTGTTGGTCCTGTTTAGACAAGACGGAACTAATCTGAGACACGTGTACGACGATCACGTGAGCCCCGACATGCCGTATGAAGATTTCTGCGCGTTGTGTCGCGAGTGTTGGCGGCGCAGGTACGGTTTCGTGGTGATAGACAAGGACAGCGCGCTACAAAACGGTAGATACAGACGAGGATTCAACGACTTTGCCGTACTGTAGAGCGATCAGTAGCTGTCGAACGTTCCGAGAACGATGAGCGACGCGAGGGACACCGCCGAACGAGAGAAAACCGCGCGACAGATCGCTAAAACGCGCGCGTCGATACGCAGAAAATACAGAGAGTTGAAAACTGGCAGTATGGAGAACGAGATGGCTCTCGAGAGACAATTCAAGCCGATCGTCGACCCGTTGAAACAAATCGTCGAACACGTCGAAAGAGGCGAATCCAAGAACGACAATGTGGCGGCGACGAAAGGAATCGTCATTAAAAAGAAACGCGAGGATAGCGAAAGTGGCGACGACGAAGGAACATTCGCGCAAAAAATAATATCGAGACCTAAGAAGAGAAAAAAAAACAAACTATCACCGAGTCAGAGATGCTCCCGATCCATTCCACGCCTCTGGAACCGCGAAAATTATCGCCGTACGAGCGGATGGAGGAACAGGTTTTCGAGACCCACGCGTCGCCGTTGCCCTCCCTCGAAACATCCGTAAGGGACGTTCTACAAACGCCGCAGGGTCAGGAGGAACTGCACAGTCAATTGGGTCCGTTGGGGCAAAGATACGTGGGCGCTTTTTTAAGCGGTGACCCGAATAACGAAATCGATCACGTTTACGGCGTGTACTTCGGGAATGACGGCACGATGCTCGGCGACAAACGCTTCGACGTGAACGCGGACGATTCCGTGATCGTGAACGGAGTGAACTACGTGGGCACGCCCGGCTTGTACGAATTAATCTTTAAGAGACTTCCCGATGACGCAGTTTACACCGAGAACGACCTGCAAAAGTACAGAAATCTACTGTTGGAGACAAACGCTTACAGACGCGGTTACAGTGCTCTTAAACCCATCATGGGTAACAAGGGACAAAAATACAAACACATCATCGCTCCGTTGATATCGCGTGAAAGGATCGGCAGTAACAGAAAGGGCGCTGGCGTGACCAGATTACCGTCGGTCATGAGATTGAACGACAATACAATAGATTACGTTTATTGGGACGATCCTAACGAATTGGTAGATCGTCTTCGATTGCTCGAAGCCTCTCGTCGAGCGGGCAACGACGCGCACGGCAACGAGATTCAGTCGATAATCGAGGAGCTTCGCGAGATTGGATTGATTATAAATTGAACCGTCGCCTCGACCGCGACGGCAGTGCGATTCTCGACGAGATCGGCGCAATGTCGGTGAACAAATTCGGAATGTCTCTGAGAAAACGCGGCGATGGCGGTGGATTCGCAACGGAAAGATCGCGATCCTCGATCGACTCCCTGCGAAACTACGTGCGAGACAACGCGCTCTGTTTGAACGAGAATTCCTACGACGCGAGGGAGCGCAAGCTACGACGTCTAGCCGCGCCGGAGATCGACAGCGACGCGACGAACAAGAGTTACGTCGAACGCGCGCTTCGAGAATCGGGAAAGGAGATCGAGTCGTTTTACGAGAAAACGAATAAATCGTTGTCAACGGTAAAAAGCGAGGTGGATAGGATAAACGACGACGTGAACGGACTCAGAACCACGTTGAGCGAATTCGAGGAGACTGAAAAGACGCGGGAAAAACAGATTCAGAATTTGGAAAAATTCGGATCCGCGCATACGAAGCAGATACTCGACGCGCGGAAGGCCATCGGAGAGACGACGGACAAGACGGATTCGTTGAGAAACGACGTGGGTAAGATAAACAGCGTCATGAGCGGACTGAGAATCACGATGAACGAATTTCTGGCCAGATTCAAGGAGATTGAAAAACAGATACAGATTTTTGAAAAATCCAAGTCTGTGCAAACGGAGCAGATACTCGGCGCGCAGAAGGTCATCGGAGATACGACGGGTAAGATGGATTCTTTGAAAAACGACGTGGGTAAGATAAACAGCGTCATGAGTGGACTGAGAAACGCGATGAACGATTTTCTAGCCAGATTCCGCGAGATTGAAAGAGCGATGGTGACGAAAGAATCGCTCGAGAGAGAGATAGCGAACATTCGCGGCAACAGGGGGGAACGTCAATAAGGAGGTAGATGAGTCGTCTTTTTTTACGCAATCGCGCAGTCGAAAGAGGAATACACGCGCGTAACGATGAGTGCCGAGAAGCGGAGACTCGTGGAGGAGCTGCACGCACCGGCGCGGAGAAACTTTCCGCGACGTCGCGTAGTGGTGCGCGGTTACGATGATTTGTGGCAGGCCGACGTGGTCGAGATGCGTCCGTACGCGCGGCACAACAAAGGTTACTACTACATACTAACAGTTATCGATGTGTTAAGCAAGTACGCGTGGGCATTACCGCTCAAGAGCAAAAGCGGAAATGAGCCGCGGTAGCCGCGGCCCTGTCGAGGATATTTCGCGAGGACGAGCGATATCCGAGGAATCTGCAAACGGACAAAGGAAAGGAGTTCTACAACGCTAACGTGCGAGAGATTATGAAAAAACACGATATAAATCACTACTCGACGTACTCGGTGATGAAGGCGTCGGTGGTGGAGAGATTCAACCGCACGCTGAAGAACGACATGTGGAAACTCTTCACGCTCAACGGATCGTACGCGTGGGTCGACGCACTGCCGCGTCTGCTGTCGAATTACAACCATCGCAGACATAGAACGATCGGAATGCCGCCGGCGAAAGTGACGCCCGCTGTAGCCAAGAGACTCCTATCCACGGTGTACAGTCGCGCAAAGATAGCCGCTCCGGGTAGATTCAAAGTGAACGATCCGGTGCGCGTGAGCAAATTCAAGACGCTGTTCGAAAAGGGCTACACCCCCAACTGGACTACCGAGATCTTCCGTGTCGCTAAGATACAACGAACCAATCCTGTGACGTATCTGTTGAAAGACTACCGCGGGGAATCGATAGCCGGAGGATTTTACGAGCACGAGTTGCTGCGAGTTTCCAACCCCGACGTTTACCTCGTGGAGAAAGTGTTGCGCAGGCGAGGCAACGACGTATACGTGAAGTGGTTAGGAATGAACAGTACGCATAACTCGTGGATAAATAAGACAAATGTGTTATAGTTTTTTTTTGTTCGTTTTAATGTAAACTTATGTGTATTTCAAGACAAATATATGTTTTATTATTCTTTAACCTTCGCTCTTATACCTTTTTTTCTTTATTCGTATGTATTGGGGAGGAGGAGAAAAAATCGGACGAGATTCCGTAGGATTTTTTTTCTCTCTTTATTCTTTAATGATATGTGATTACAATAATTTCTCAATATTTCCGAAGCACAGAGCGGCTAACTCACAGTCAACGATGTCATTGCGATCGAAGAATTCGCTCTCGCGTATCGCTCTCGGGACGTTCGCGGGATCGGTCACGGTGGCCGCTATAGCGACGAAGCGCGTCAGCTTCGCGTTGATCACGTTGGTGATCGCGCTCAACGAATTCACGAGACTGTTGACGCAAAGTTCTAGGTCGAACATAAGGAGCACGGTGTTCATCGACACGATCATACGAGTCGTAGACGTTTCCAGGCGTAGGGTCGACAGAGTGTTAATCTTGCTAAATCGTAATTTTAGGTTTCCGTTTTCGAAGCATATCGGTGGTGGAGCGCGCTCGTTCTTCCCGCGCTGTAGGTGGGACAACACGGCGCGTTTATGATCGATAAGTTCCTTCCAGGTTTCAGGCGAGAGCGAGACCTCCTTGCCGTGACAATCCCCTATGACGATGTGCACGTAGCACGGTAGTACGGCTGTAATACCAACGTCTATGAATTTGTATCCCGTCTTAGTCAATAGATATCTTCTTTCCAGAATTCGCACCGGATGACGTTCGGCGTCACGTTTCGATGTACTGACGTCATCGTTGTCGTGACTGAAGAAAAAAAATTATTGTTCTATTGTAGGTGAGCGATACGGGATCGTCGCAAACTCACCACGTGTTTTTCCAGGAGTCGACGTTGCTTCGATTCGGAAACGGAGTCTCTAATTCCGTCGATTGCTCATCGACTCTTCTTCTTCTTTTCGCGTTACCGACACCGTTCTCGAGATCGTCGTCGTCGGATTGGTGCTGTTCGTAATACGGGGCGTGCAACGTCGAACACATCTCTCTCTCTCTCTTGTTCTCCGTTGTCGCGGTGCAGTTGACGGATCACGCGAGAATGAGTCGCTCGAGGAAACTTGAGGCGAAATATAGTTTGAAAAATAAATTATGATTTCCCCTCCTTTTCTCAGGAGCGGTATGTAAAATGGGATACGTTCTATTCTTCCTCTTCTCTATTAGACGTCTCCCTCGTATCAATTCGAACGAATCGACTCAATAGATCTCGCAGTTGCATCATCAGTCCGTCTCTCGGACAGGTAATACCGAGGATCCTCAGATCAAATTTGCCGGATGCCGTTACGGTTTTCGTGAATTCGTTGAATTTGTAGAATTGGTTTTTACTGATAAAGTATAGATTACCGTCGATGTATCGAAAGGCCGACGATACGCTGTGAGGTATTCCCGGAAATATCATGTCAATGTGATAAAACTTAACGATATTCATCGAACAATCGTCTATCTCACCCACAAAATTATCGTTATATATGACGAAGGTTCGTCCTTCGTTCGTATTCAGCACGGCGTTGATCTTCGCGTTCGCATCGGGAAGTCCGAGATCTGTGTAAGATCTCGGCCAAGTTGAAACTAGCGTTACACGCGGATAAGTGATCATGTAGCTCATATTGCCCGCGAACAGCACGATATTGCCCGAGGGCGCCTGATACGCGGCTGTCAGACGCGCGAAATTCTTAGGAAGAAATTTCATGTAGTCCGTCAATAGCAAGGGTTTCTTGTAAGTTTTCCCGTCTATATCGATCGACCACATGTATCGTTCGTGCGAGATGTACAATCGACCGTTCGTTATCAGTACGGTATCCACGTTTTGCAAGGTGCACAGATCCATCTCGACGTCTTTCGTAGTCGTCGTCGCTATCGTCGTCGTCGTCGTCGTTGTCGTAGTCGTTGCCGGTGTCGTCGTGGTCGTTAGTTTTGGAAATTTAGCGTTTTCTTTAGCGCCGTACAGGTGTTGTATGGAAAGAACGTCCTCTAGACTGAGTTGAACGGGGAATGTATTTTCAGGCACGTACGCGTACATCACCGAATCTTTGCGGAAGCTGTGCGGCAGGCCTAAAGCGTGCCCGATCTCGTGCGTCAGCGTCTGAAGTAAATTGTACGTTCCCGGAGGATTCTTATTCAGCTGGATGTGCCACGTCTCCGCTCTGTCCACGTGCACCTCCGAGACATATTATTAGGTTCTCCGGTGGGAAAGTACGCGTGAGCAAGATCTCCGTGGGGACCTTTGAACGAAGACGAACAGAGGTCGTTTCGTCGGGCGTTTAGCATCGCGTGACGCCCCTCACGAAACGATATCAGAATATCGGGATTCAGCAAATCGCGCTCGAACGTCAACGACGAATTCATTGCCCACAGATCGAACGCGGCTTGGGTCGTTTTCAAGATCACGTTGTTGGCCAGATGAAAGTTCCATTTGAGATGTATCTTCGGCCATTTGTCCGAAAGCGGAGCGAACGTGCGCTCCGAAATGTCCTCGACGCCGCATCGCGGTGCGCGCATTCGATTCAGCGTCTCTTCGTTTAGTTCGCCGTCGCCGGGTAGTCGATAGAATTCTTGAAACAGTGAGATGGCTCGATGTAATTCCTGCGTAGTGTTGTAGGATGATTGCTGTGCACCGTTGTTGTTATTCAGATAGCCATATTTTTGCAGATAAATTGATCACAGTCTCATTTTCATTCGAATTACAATTTACCGCCACGACGATAATAATTGCGCACGTAATTACGCGCACGAACGACATTCTCGAGAGAGAGAAAGAACGATAACTTTTGCTCCCCTGACCTCTCGAGAAGCGATAAGCGTCACCTCCCGATCGAAGCGCGATTGATCGTCGTACCGAGCAATGCGTTCCTTTTTTTTCAACGATCGCGACGTGGGTGGGAGGGTCTCAGTAAAGGTGTCAATTCGCGAGACGTTCAAAATGAGCATCGACAAGGCGAACGTAACGATTTCGCTTTGACGTTAACACCAAAGATGAACTTGCATTTGTATAATATTCAGCATCATTCTAGTACATTCAAATATATGTAAAAAAAAAAAATAATAATTATTGTTAAGAAATATCTTCAAGTAATAGTATACGTATAAAAGATATTAATTCTGAAGATTCGGAAATTGATATCGCGACGCGGGTGAGAGGTCTCAGTAGGTCTGTAAAAATTTATGCGAAAATAGATATCGCGACGCGGATGAGAGGTTAATTACATATATATATACATTTTATATGTGAAATTTGATGTTTTATTAAAATTTTGTGTGAGAATGTAGGAAAAACAGGATATGACGTTCGAAGATAAATATATTTTCGCACTCGCAACGTAAAAATTATTTCTCTTTGGCGAGTATATAAGCGGTCTCGATTCGTGAGCTACCGTTACGTTCACTATGGAGGACTTAAAACTTTTAGTAGAAGCGTGCGACATTTTACGTACAGACGTTGAAAGTCTTAATCGAAATACTGCTTTATTGACGAAAAACGCCGCGAAGTTATACGATGTTGTAAAAGACATGAGAAAAAACACTCCAAAATCTATAACGGTAAATTATAACGTGAAGAACAGAAATAAAATTTACCAAAAAATGTAAGTATTTTTTCTTACTCGCAAACAATTAGCGGATGCGATTAACAATTAGCGAACACGATTAATTTTTTTGTATGTTTTCAGATACAAGTCCATAAAGCTGGTAAACGGTATCAAGAACATGGTTGTGATGGAAACAAATATCGATGTGCTTAGGATGGAATCGGAGGCGCGCATTATAAAGGCAAAAATAGGTGAAATACAAATTCCAACGGCTGAATCTGAAGACCTATCGTCAAGCGCTTCCCAAAATGGAGACAGCGCTTCCGAAAATCGAGAACTTAATGCGGATGACGATACCGAAGCTGTAGAGGTCAATTGAATATAACAATGGTGATGTAGTTTATGCAAAATATATGTACGATGGTGCTGTAGTCTATATTAGTTTTTTCTGTTTGCCTTCATATTTATTGTCAGACATATTCGTCGATAACGCACGTTTCGCGTTGTCTCGCGCTCGGCGTACGTAGGGGTCAATAGAGTAGCAGATAATCACGGAATACGCGCTTATCACTCGGCGTATAGAGGTCAATAGGGTAGCAGATAACCGCTCACATACTTTATAAGTACAATCGAACTTTATAATTATTACATTATTAAGAAGTACATATATTTATTTTATTTGATCCGTAACAAAAACGTATTCGTATTCGCGATATATTTAAACGCCATTCCTGCCGCTTTCATGTATGACGTTCCTCGTCTCCCTCGTAACTCCGGGAATCTTCCTCAGATCGTTCGCCGCTTGATCCAGTAATTGACGCACTAACAGTCGCTTGCGATCCGTACGCGACAAAGCGGTCAAGATCTGAGACCGCAATTTCGCGTATTTCCACCAATCACGCTTCTCCTTGTTCGCGATATCCTTGATGTCGTAGACGTCCAGACGGATCAACTGTGATCCGATCTCCCCGGGCGACTTCACTGTCAGCATCCGTCGATCCTTCATCTTCGATATATACTGCGGAATACGATCGAGATCGCGACCAGACTCCGTCAAGTCGAACAACGCGTCGAGCCCGCCGCCGCATCCTGCCTCCTCCTCCTCGTCGTTCTCGTCCCGCTTCTCCACGCTGCACGAATGATCCGTCGAAATCGCGGTGAGGATGTCACCTCCCGCACCGACGGGTAAACTTTTGACGTACCTGTCGTGATAATTGGTCCATTCGTAAAAAGTATTATGCGTCATTAGATCACTCACTAATGACGAATACAGCTTCGACGGAAGTCGATCACGAATAAAATTATACATTTCATTCACGGAACAGGTAGGACTCTTAGGACCTTCCTTCAGCCACAATTTATGCAGTTCCGTTAGCACGCTCTTTATGTTGCTGCCCTCGCGCATACGACGTACGTCGCAATCGCTTCGCTTCTGATTCGTAGTCATCAGGTACTTCGAAACGCTTGCGAGCAGCAGTCTCAAATTCTGCGACGCCGAACATTCGGGATTCCAAATTTCGCGCAGCAGATCGAGCAAAGCGAAATTGACCGACTCGATATCCGTCGAGGTGCGCTCGACTTCTACGACCTAATCCTCGAACGGCTCGTCCAACAACGACATTAGAACTTCCTTATCCTTCATTTGACTCTCCATGGCACTTTTTCTCTCCATACGGATGTACCGCGCGAACCACGAGCGTCGACGTTCTCTCGCCCTTCGCAAATTTCAAACTGACAATATAATTGCGCGAGAAAATTCGCGTTGCCTCGCGCTTATCGCTCGACGTATGTAGGGGTCAATAGGGTGACAAATTTCACATTAATCATACAATTGCGCGAGATAATTCACGTTGTCTCGCGCTTATCGCTCGGCGTATGTAGAGAGTGACAAAATTTTTAATTAATCATATAATTGCGCGAGGATTCGCGTGGCTCGCGCTTATCGCTCGGCGGATGTCATAGGGCACCAGATAAAATTAATCATATAATTGCGCGAGGATTCGCGTTAGCTCGCGCTTATCGCTCGGCGGATGTCAATAGGGCAGCAGATAACCGCGCCTTACGGAGAGACGATCTCCGACGACGACGACGATATTTAGCGGTAAATGTTAAAACTCACGTATGCGGTTTAAAATGACGCGCCCGCATTGTGAGTCAAAGCGCACGATCGATTGTTGTGGACCGTCGATCGATTATCGACGTCGTGACGGAATCCATCCGCTGAGAGGCGCCTCCGTCGCGCCCCCTCGCACCCTGCCCCCCTGAAAAGCGCGAGAGGGGAATTTCGGAGTGGCGCCCCTCGCGGCCACACCTATCCCTTCCCCCAAAAATATCGGCGGAGCGGCAGCAGCAGCGGAGGGGCGGCACCCGCCTGCCGTCGCCGTCCCCTCTCCCACCGCTTGCGGCGGCCCCCACGCGTTTCGCTTCCTGCCCCCGACCCGCCGCAAATCGCTCCTGTGATCCAAACCCCCTACAGTATGCCTACTATATTAAATTAATTTTAAGTTATATGTAAACGAAGACTTAATTTCGGGTTGTTGCAAGCTTTGCTATTGCAACCGAAAACAGAGCAAAATATTTTGCTTTTGGAATTTTTCGGTGGAAATTTCACTCCGGCCTCCATAACTAATTGTAATTACATTATAAAACTGTCATATCGGAAAATTAAATCAAATAATTGTCAATTCGATTTATTTATGTGACAGCCGGCGACCTACTCTTTTGGGTTCTGATTTTCGCCACCAGATAGCGTATCACAGTTTAGCCATTCCCAATAGTGCGCACTCAGTGTGCACTAGTGCAATCGCTCGAATTCGCTAGTATATAACACTCGATCAAGTCTGATCTAATTCGACATAAAAGTGTCGTCGTATATTCGTAGGTTAACGGTTAAAGATACCGTGTGTATCTAGCGGGAATAAATCATTCCACATCAAGTAACATACAGGTGATCTTAATTTTCCAAAACTGTACGGTAAACACTTTTTGGTACGTAATAATTTTACAACCTTAGCTAATTATTATTTCTCTATTGAGTTCCGCTCGAACCGTCGTACGAGTCGGACGTGCTGTATCTGAGCTCTCGTTCCCCCCTCTTACATAGTTATCCTGTAGTGTGCACTTAACCGTTTCGTTACCGTTGCTTCCTCGCGTTCCCTGTCTATTCGGGAGGGTGTATTCTTTGATCTAATTGCTCCCCTCTCGGAGGGGGAGCGTTTCCTTATTTTGTAAGGATAAATAACCTAAACTTAAAACCGGATAAATCGAGGATCCTGAGTGACGAAGCTCGCACACGGAGAGACGATGCGCAGAGCAATAAGAGACCCAGGACAAGCGTCTCAGAGAAACAATTTGACGAGTTCTCGAAGGACTTAACGCTTAACGATCGGTTGGATATCCTATGTGCAGGAATAGAAAGACGAAACGTCACCTCCGCAATACAGAAGAGGGACGAGGATATTATCGTGGGACGACGCGGACCATCTGCCCAGGGGGAGGAGATGGACGTGGACAACGTAGGAAATAAGGACCTTGACACGGAGGACCGTGAATTTTTTATAAATCAAACGGCCCCGCAGACGAATCAAGTAGATATAAGTGATAGCAATAAGCAGAACGATCGTGCGCCAGCAATGGACGATCACGTGAACACGGGCGGCGAGCGACGTGATACCGCCGTGGGCTTGCCACCTTCGGCGATTGAGAAGGAAATATATGTTGTGAACGATCACGTGCTGAGTAAGTGCAATGGTAGACCAGAGATCCACCGATACACGAAATTCGACGACGAATATACAGGTAAAGCCAAAATAACTATTAAACTCGCGCCAGAGCACTCTACAACGAGAAAAGGCATGAACGAAATTAAAATTTGGATGTTTCTTTCGGAATTGCAAGTCTGCCCATCCTCGTTGGAAATGCTCAATCATTTCACCACGGAGGCCGAATTTGAGAAAGCGACGGATGCTAATCGGGCGATCACAGCTATCGATAATATGCATGTTCCTAAGATTAAGGCTTATATTGAACAACGTTCTGTTGTCTGTAGGGGAGTCGTTTCGGATTGGCCTGTCGGGATCCCGGAGCTGTGGGATGCGATTCAGGATGGATCAGATATTTTGAAACTCGAGAGGATGTATCGCAGAAAATGGGATCCGACCGTACAAAAGTCGTCCCTCGTAGCTACGACCAATATCGTAATCACTTTCAAATCTAAGAAGATAAAGGACCTAAAAATCTTCCGCAATCACGTCAATTTGAGAGTAAGACCATTCATTCCTCAAACCAGACAATGCTTTAACTGCTTTAAGTTCGGGCACACAAAAATCGCATGCAAAAGCGAGACACGTTGCATCATCTGCGGAGATAGGGCGCATGGCCAGTGTGATAAGCCGGTGTGTTGCTACAACTGTGGGGGGCAACATAAGTCTACTTTTCGAGGCTGCTTGGTGCACGAAAAAAATAAAAACATTAATATTATTATGGCGCATAACAATATCTCTTTTCATAGTGCGAGACGGATGGCAGAGGGAGAAATATCGCCCCTGACCAAGCCCATGGACAGCAGGTTGGACCCCGTTAGCTGGCCGGCTCTTCTGCCGCAGAAAACTGTACCGACGAAGGTACCGCGCACTCGAGAAGGATCTGGACGAGGCCCCAGTAGGAATGGTGAACGAAATGGTATCCCCAAACCAAGAACAAAAACAAGGACAGTCTCGGGCAGAATAGGAAACTACTACGCCCAATACAATAATCGAGAGGAAGAAATAACGGCGGATAGGAGGGGTTTGGCCCTCGCTGCGACTCGTGGGGCTTCTTGGTCTCAGGTGGTGCGGCGTGGAGCTGAGAGTGATAACGAGTGCCGCAAACATGGCACGGTGGAAGAAATGATTGAGAGCATCATTTTGCTGTTGAGGAGATTTCCTTCGGCAAGGAACGGCTTGGTCGAGGCACTTATACAGGAGGGGCGACATCGGGTCCCCCCTCCCTCTCCGCGCGGCGACACGTTGGAAAGATCAAGACATGAACCGAGAGCTCCGAACAGTGATGGACAGGACAGACAGAGCACGCAGGATAAGGGGAGAGACTCTCCCCTCTCTACTTTATAAAATTCAAACTTCTGCTTTGGAATTGCCGAGGATATCAAAGCTGCAGGGAGGAATTATCTAGGCATGTCATGGATTATGACATCGTGGTGTTAACCGAGACCAGATGTAAAGGCCCGCGACGGGTCTCGTTCTCCGACTTCAAGTCTGTGAGTAGCGCCAACAGATTAGGTAGCGGGGGGGGGGGGTCTCTGTATCCCTACGCAATACGATAGATTTTATTGAGATACCTTTGCGGGGTTTGCTGCCGGTGGGATACGATGTAATATGCGTCAGAACGAATAACCTCTCCCGGAATATTAACATTGTTGCTGTATACAGGCACCCTTGTGAGCCGATGTTCAGGAACGATCTTGGGTTTGTGTTTGATGCTATTCGTGATAGCGGCCTTGACACCATTATCCTGGGCAACTTCAATGCCAAAAACGTGACATGGAACTGTCCTACTACAGATGGTAAAGGAGATCTGCTATATGAGATCATGGACAGAGAGGGATTGATATGTGTCAATGTGGATACCTGCTCCCGCAGCGGCGTCAGGGGTCAGCGTGATACCAATTTGGATTTGTTGTTTGGCACGAGAGATATAGTCGAGGACGTATCATATTTTCAGATGTCGGACTCATGGGGCAGTGACCATCACCCGATTTCTTTCTCTTTCGAGAACTCCCCCTTGATCTACGGGAAGACTACGAACCGCCTATCTACTAAGAGGACCGATTGGGATCGATTCCGAGTGATTGTAGACTCTGAAATGAGAGAGAGTACTCCCCTCCGCCGAGATCTCTTGAGGAAGGACCTCGAGGCTTGTTATTCCTCTTTCATTGAGGTTATTGGAAATGCCGTGGCCTGTGCTTCGGGCAGGAGGTCCAAGACTCCGCCAACGAAAATCTTACCGTTCAAGAGGAAACCCTCTCATAAATGGTGGGATGTAGAATGCGAAGAGGTTATCCGCAAAAGAAAGGCTTTCCCTGAAGGCTTTCAAAGATACAAAGAGTTTACACGATTGGCTCGGCTACAAGAGGGCGTCAGCTATGGCTAGAAAGACTATTAAACGAAAGAAGAAAGCCAGTTTCGAGGAGTTCTGCAAAGGAATTGACAGGTTTACGAGTCTCTCGTATGTCTGGAAGATAATGCGCATATTCAAGAATGCTAGGAAAAATATCGAATGGAATGCCTGGCCTACTAAAAACAGAGAAGAGGTGGTCAGATCAGCTATTGAGAGCCTGGCCCCGCCCTCGGTTGGTGTCGAACCGGTGGCTGACTTTGGGGGGTGCCACCCGGATGCCGAGCTTGATGCACCGTTCACTCACGTGGAGATGACCAGAGCGCTCGAGATGATACGGAGGGATTCGTCCCCTGGTCTAGATGGCATCGAATACAAGACCATTAAGGCTCTTCCGGAGATTGCTAAGAACTTTCTGCTGGACATCTTCAATGAAATATGGTCTACTAGCACTCTCCCTGGAGATTGGCTCAAGTATCAGGTGATTTTCATCGATAAGATGGGTTGCGAGAAGGTTAGGCCCATTTCACTATCCTCCTGTGTCGGTAAAGTAATGGAGAGGATGATCAACGAGAGGTTGGTCTGGTGGGCGGAGAAAGAAGAGAAATTCAGCCCAACGCAGAGCGGCTTCCGCAGGGGCAGGTTGTGTGCCGACAATCTGGTAAGAGCCGTTTCTGACATCGGGTCCGCGATGTGTATCGGGGAATATACCCTTGCCGCCTTTCTTGATGTGTCCTCCGCGTATGACTGCGTGGATTATTGGATAATGCTGAGGAAGTTGATAGCGCTAGATTGCCGTCCCGCTATGGCCAGATTCATCAGTAAGTGGTTGTATCGGAGAAGGGTGCGATTCATAGTCAACGCCCGGGAGGCTGTGGATCGTCTCGTCTATAGAGGGCTCCCGCAGGGTGCTGTCCTGAGTCCGGTACTGTATTCGTTGTACACGCAGGGCCTTTGCGCGGATCTGCCGGAGAGTGTCGAGGCGGTTGAGTTTGCGGACGACATCGGGATCTATGTCCGTGGACCGGATCGTGAAAGAAATCGACTCTTGCTCCAGAGTGCGATTGACATCATCGCTGACCGACTCCGTGAGATGGGACTGGACTTGGAACCAAGAAAGACGGTGCTGGTGGAGTTCAACAAAGGCGGATACATTGATAGACAGATGTGCATACATATTAACGGATGTGACGTTTTCAATTGCGGCGGTGCAAAATTCCTAGGAATATGGCTCGACAACAGGCTAAGATTTGATCGACAGATACAGGAACTGAGAGGCAAGATAAATCGCGCCAACTCCATTATTAGATATCTCTGTGGAGTGTCCAGAGGTATGGAGGTAAATACGTCGCTTATGCTATATAAAGGCCTTGTTAGGTCTATTACCGATTATGGGAGCTTTGTATTTTTCCCTAGAGAGGCTTCCTTACAGCTAAAATTGGAGAGAGCTCAATTTTTGGGCATCCGTACGGCTCTTGGTTATAGAAATTCCACCCCCAACAATGTGATAGTGGCGGAGGCAAAAGTAACTCACCTGAGGGACCGTGCCATGCTGTTGGGTATTAATTTTGTTAACAAGGCGATGGCTCACAACAACAATGGATTGTGCGACAAGATACATCACCTCCTGGAAGGAGAGAATTTCAAACGCTATAGACAACCCGCGTATCGTCTGTCTCTGCTGTCGGAAATATGGCGAAAAGTATGCCGCACCAAGCATCTCATTGGCCCCGTTGAGAGGTATCCCATTTTCAGCAGTTCCTACAACGCCCATACGTATGTACCTAATGTAGACATTGAGATTGGTGCTGCGAGAAAGCAAGTGAAGATTTCTGACCTGTCACTTATTCAAAAGATCATTGATAGATATCATTTAGGTTCGGATCCAGATATCTTATTCACGGATGGATCATATAACGAATCAGCGCGCTCCACGGGGGCAAGTATTGTTATCTGCGATTACGATGAGGTTTTCAAGATGAGCCTACCTAGCCTCTGTTCCTCTTACACTGCGGAGGCTTTTGCAGTGTGCTCAGCTCTTCGCTTGTTATGGACCCGCAAGTACGTGGGTAGAAACGAGATAATTATCCTCTCTGACTGTCAAGCTGTTCTTAAATCTATTAGAAATAACCATTTAAATATACACAAGAATAAGTATGTGACTGAAGCGAGAATATTGATATATAAACTGGAAAAATTTTATGATAAGAAGATCGTTCTCGTGTGGATTCCCGCTCATGCGGGAATTCTGGGTAACGAGATTGCTGATGGGTTGGCTAAGGAGGCGGCGGAGGAGGAGCCTGACCCCTCCATCACGGTTCCGGTGGGGGATTTACTGGCGCGAGCAAAGAGAGATGTATGGGAATCTACGCAGACATCGATTGTACGTGACGCTCAACACAAGGGAAGTTTTTACTTTGACAAGTTCTATGACCGTGATTCGACCGTGCCGTGGTTTCGGAAGGTTAGAGCCGAAAGATACTTTGTCACGTTCATCAATCGTCTAAGAGCCGACCACTATAACCTAGCAGCTTCCCTCAAGAGAAAGAACTACATCGACGATGCGAGATGCGAATGCGGATGTGAATGTGAGGATATCCACCACGTTATTTTGAGATGTAACAAATATGACGGACAAAGAGCTGTCCTGGATGCTGAACTAAGAGAGATTGATTTCACGGATGAAATAGATATTTACCGACTCATTCAAATGAAAAACTGGGATGTGTTATATATTATTTTTAAATATATTAAAGCAACGGGTAGAGTTATCTGACGTTGGAATGTAGCATCGTGTTGTGTTTATCTGGGCTAAGTGTTTCAGTTGTAATGAATGTACTTTATTAGGCTTAGACTTTTTGTGCCAATTGCCAACAGTGCTGAAGGCACCTAACCGTCCTCACCCGAGGACACCAAGGGAAAAAACCCCCCTATTTCTCTATTCTATGATATTAGAATAGCAGTAGAGCGTGATCGGGACTGCGAGAGTATCGAGTCGAGTGTTTTGACCTTACGGTCCATTCGCTTAACGTGCGCGGACCGGTTCGGACGTGTTTCGTCCGGAAGGAAAATTTTTTTGAGTATTGCGACTGTTACTGTCGGCATTGACCCCACTCAGTTTTTCTGTGTTTTCCATTCAGACTTTGTTACGCAACGTGTTCTAGACTTTATTCAACAAACAGTGGTAAATGCTGGCCATATTGACCTCGCTAGAGGCAGGAGCAAATACAAATATAAGAAGAAGGTCGACGATAATATTGTGACCGTTAAACATACCGTGTATCTAGCGAGAATAAATAACAAATTATTCAATCAGGTAATATACGGATGATCTTAATTTTCCAAAACTACGGTGAACACCGTTTGATTCGTAATAATTTTATAACCTTAGCCTAATTATTATTTCTCCTGGTTCTACGATTTTAGAATTGTGAGCGCATAGTAGAGCGTGATCCGGATTGTCGTGAGTGTCGAGTCGAGTGTTTTGGCCTTACGGTCGACGATAATATATTGTGACGGTTAAAAATACCGTGTATCTAGCGGGAATAATTAACAAATTATTCCATCAGGTAATATACAGATGATCTTGATTTTCCCAAACTACGGTGAACACCGTTTGATTCGTAATAATTTTATAACTTTAGCTAATTATTATTTCTCTATGTTCTATGATTTTAGACTTGTGAGCGCATAGTAGAGCGTGATCCGGATTATTGAGAGTGTCGAGTCGAGTGTTTTGGCCTTACGGTCGACGATAATATATTGTGACGGTTAAAAATACCGTGTATCTAGCGGGAATAATTAACAAATTATTCCATCAGGTAATATACAGATGATCTTAATTTTCCCAAACTACGGTGAACACCGTTTGATTCGTAATAATTTTATAACCTTAGCCTAATTATTATTTCTCTATGTTCTACGATTTTAGAATTGTGAGCGCATAGTAGAGCGTGATCCGGATTATCGAGAGTGTCGAGTCGAGTATTTTGGCCTTACAGTCAACGATAATATTGTGACGGTTAATGATACCGTGTATTTAGCGGGAATAATCAACAAATTATTTCATCAAGTAATATACAGGTGATCTTAATTTTCCAAAACTGTATGGTGAATACTTTTTGATACGTAATAATTTTATAACTTTAGCTAATTATTATTTTTCTATGATATTAGAATTGTTGTGAAGATATCGGATCATTACGCAATGAATAGTACTTCAAACTCAAATAAGAGAAAAAGCTACAAAGCTTTTTTGGAGCCAGGGTTTTCAGCAGCGAAAGTGAACCGTCAAACATATCAACGATGGATGAAACACGTTCAAGAAGGTTAATATATTTTGCATATAAAGTATAAACATTTACTTTTTACATGAACGTAGGAAATATCTGGACGGAGACGGAAGCAGGCGATGCTGGAGTCGTCTGTAATACCGACCAAACGCACATTGCACTTTTCTATTTTTTTTCGCTTTCTTTGTACAGAATAAAAAATTCTCCAAAATTAAAGAAAATAAGCAAACAAATGTGGGTAAGTAGTACGTTTGGTCGGTATTACGGACGACTCCAGCATCCTCTTAACCCATTTCATATACCCTAACAGCACGTTATATTGCAGCAAGATTGCAGCAATATTGCCACATTGCACTTGCAGCGTAAAATTGCAGCAACATTGCAGCAATATTGAAATACAATATTGTGGCAATCTTGCAGCAATATTGAAACAATATTGTGGCAATCTTGCAGCAATATTGCTGCAAGGTGGCACTGCAACATATTAAAAGACATATATATATATATATATATATATACACACATATAATGTACATGCATATAATGTACATAGAAGCAGTACGTAAATGCATTCTACTAAATTGGTACATATAATAGATAAAGGCTGCGGTCCACTTGACGCTACAAATGCTTTGGAGCGTTCTTCTTCTCCTTCTTTCTTCATTGAAAGAAAAGAGAAGAGGAATGCTTCGAAGCATTTGTAGCGTCAAGTGGACCGCAGCCATAATGTCAATATTAAAAATTTGTGCAGCTATATATATATATATATATATATATATGGGGCAAAATTTGTCAACCGGGACACCGGCCTGCCCATAATTGTTTTCATCGCAGAAAAACGACCTTGCGCCTAGAGGTAGTTATGGGTAAGTTATGGGTATATGGTATATATACATATATATATATTATATATATATATAAACTCGTCACAAAAATTAAAGGAACACTTAAATTTTCTTGAAAATTAGGCAAAATTTGAGCAGCTGTATCTTCGTTAAAAATAAACAAAATTTAAGTTTAAAAAAAGGGTTTTAAAGCTTGAAATCTCTACTTTCAGAAGATCACTATTTTCTTTTAGTTTCTGTGAGTTTGGTAATTTTTACATATAGAAAACCACGAGCTGGACAAAATGGGAAATTTTCTTCTCACTTTGTGGGCCTGTCACGTGCTCAAAAAAATTCTGCGAAATTTTTTGATTTTCCAATGTGAAAGCTCGAAGTTTTCCCTACAAAATCTTTTTTTTAAAATGTTTCTACGATTTTTTGTTACTGAGTTAACGCGGATTGAATAAGAAATGAGCATTTTGACTTTGATTGCTCATAACTCCGTTAAAAATCATCGTACCGCAATTCGCAAAATGGATTCTTAAAGCTAAAACTTTGCTCTATCAAGTCGTATAATCGTCAATTTTTTCATAAACATTTTTGGATACATTACAAGTGAGTAAAGATGTCGTAAAAATTTGCAATTTTTTACTTTTTTATTTAGATCCAAAAAACAATTGTGCAGAACAACAACAAAAATTTATTCTTTACGTTTTTTTCTACTTTTAAGTATCCTACATTTAAAAAAAATTTGCCGAATAGCTATGAGATTTTCTTCATGGTGGCCACTATGGTTTTACGGGGCAAAACGTACAAAAAATTGTGAAATTGCTTAATTTCAGTAAAAATCAAGAAAAAAAATTAAAAATAACGTCTGGCGGACGTTGAAAAACTGTTTTCAATTACGCTGACAATACATTGAAGATGAGTAAGTGTCAGCATAAGCTAGAAAGACTTTTTTTATAAAAAATTAATGTTTTGTGTTTTAAAATTTTGAAAAAATACCGCCGGCATTAGCGTTACCCAAAGCATACGAGGAGGTTGCCCGGTCGGATTTACGCTTTGTTATGCGCGCGTGCGCATGCGCGTATGTGTATGTGTGTCATTCAGCTGAGACCTCGCGACTCGTCGCTTTCGCAGTATTTTATGACTCTAAACTCATTTATGACTGTGTGTGCGTGCGCCTGCATGCGTGTATGTGTATGTATGCATGCGTACATGCGTGCGTGTGTGGGTGAGTGGATAGATGGTCATAGGTGGTAAAATAAATTTTTTAAAATTTATACCAGCATAAGCTAGAAAAACTTTTTTAAATAAGAAATTAATGTTTTGTGTTTTCAAAATTTGAAAAAATTTATTTTACCACCTACGACCATCTATCCACTCACCCATACATGCACGCATATACGCACGTACACACGCATACGGAACACACACAACATACACATACATACAAACACGTGCGTGTGCGCGCACGTATACATAGTCATGAATGAGTTTAGAGTCATAAAATACTGCGAAAGCGACGAGTCGCGGGGTCTCAGCTGAATGACACACATACGCATACGCACGCGCACGCGCGCATAACAAAGCGTAAATCCGACCGGACAACCTCTTCGTATGCTTTGGGTAACGCTAATGCCGGCGGTATTTTTTCAAATTTTTAAAACACAAAACATTAATTTTTTATAAAAAAGTCTTTCTAGCTTATGTTGACACTTACTCTTCAATGTATTGTCAGCGTAATTGAAAACAGTTTTTCAACGTCCGCCAGACGTTATTTTTAATTTTTTTTCTTGATTTTTACTGAAATTAAGCAATTTTACAATTTTTTGTACGTTTTGCCCCGTAAAACCATAGTGGCCACCATGAAGAAAATCTCATAGCTATTTGGCAAATTTTTTTTAAATGTAGGATACTTAAAAGTAGAAAAAAACGTAAAGAATAAATTTTTGTTGTTGTTCTGCACAATTGTTTTTTAGATCTAAATAAAAAAGTAAAAAATTGCAAATTTTTACGACATCTTTACTCACTTGTAATGTATTCAAACATCTTTATAAAAAAATTGGCGATTATACGACTTGATAGAGCAAAGTTTTAGCTTTAAGAATCCATTTTGCGAATTGCGGTACGATGATTTTTAACGGAGTTATGAGCAATCAAAGTCAAAATGCTCATTTCTTATTCAATCCGCGTTAACTCAGAAACAAAAAATCGTAGAAACATTTTTAAAAAAAGATTTTGTAGGGAAAACTTCGAGCTTTCACATTGGAAAGTCAAAAAATTTCGCAGAATTTTTTTGAGCACGTGACAGGCCCACAAAGTGAGAAGAAAATTTCCCATTTTGTCCAGCTCGTGGTTTTCTATATGTAAAAATTACCAAACTCACAGAAACTAAAAGAAAATAGTGATCTTCTGAAAGTAGAGATTTCAAGCTTTAAAACCCTTTTTTTAAACTTAAATTTTGTTCATTTTTAACGAAGATACAGCTGCTCAAATTTTGCCTAATTTTTAAGAAAATTTAAGTGTTCCTTTAATTTTTGTGACGAGTTTATATATATATATATATATATATATATATATATATATATATATATATATATATATGATGTGTGAAAAATATCTTTATATAAAAATATAAAAAGTTAATAGTTCAAAACAATTGTGTCTGTCAAAGTTTAAGTAATAAAATTTAAGTAATTAGTAATTTAAGTAATTTTTATTATTAACGTATCACGTATCTAAATTATTATCAGGTAATTAATAAACAAATACATTATATATTTGTATATATATATATATATATTACATATATATATTACATATATATATATATATATATATATATATATATTACATATATATATTACATATATATATATATATATATATATATATATATATATATATATATATATATATATATATATTGTCACGGCTTTTTCACCCCCGGACCGCTCCGGGGCGTGTGCCGGATCAAAAGCGGAGGAGGAGAGGAGGGTGTCAGGCCTCTCCGACGATCCCCGCGCACATCGAAAGTTCCGCGAATCAGAAAAATACCACTGGGCGCCAGACGCGGCCAAGCGCGTCCACGAAAGTACAACGAAACCGCGAAAAATTACAACGAGACGCAAGACGCGAGTACTTCGATGTGCGGGGAATTGGCCAGCTCGACCTAGAGAGTGTGGGCGGGGTAGAGAGGAGGGCGGCGCGGGATCCGGCGGGGTGATGCAAAACTATAAATTCAGATCATTTAAACAGAAAGTAACGATGTTTATTTTGCTTGCGGTCTGCATTAAGCCGCGGTCAGGTGACTGAGTAACAAGGGGGACGCCAGAAAAGAAAGAAATTTTGCTAATAGCGTGGGCGTCCAGATCAACAGCCAATCTCAAAATTTTACAAGGAACGCGCCGAGTGCGCAAGCTATGAATCGGGGAACAGTAATAATAATGAAAACTATCTCTAAACCGGAGTAAACGCGAAATAATGCTAACGTAAAGGAGCGCGAAATAATGGGGGGTCACGCTCGACGCGCGTGAACGCCACGTTTCAAGCCGTACCGAAGTTCTGTCGCCAGATAATTCTGAACTTTAACGCGAGTATCTTAGCCTAACGCAAATCTTAATTTTAGCGCGAGTCTTAATCTAACGCAAGCCTTAGTCTAACGCGAACCTTATCCTAACGCGAATCTGAATCTAACGCACGCGATAATTACAGCGCGAAGGTTGTCCGATATCATACGCGATTGTCAGCGAAGTTTCACCGCGGAGAAAGAGGAGCAGAGGTCCTCGCACGATGCCGTAGCTAACGCGAGAGTACGGAATATCCGCGAGCAACCACGCGAGAGACAATACCGAACGCGAACATACGCAATGATACCGCGAATCTTACGGAACGCAATAACGATCCGACGCGAATCATAACGGAACGCACCAAATCTAACCCAAGTGAGAACCGAAGACGAATTACAATCCACGCGAAATATCCGGGCGCGAGCGCCGTCGAACGCGATCACTTCAACGCGAAGATTACCGGCACGCAAAATGTGCGAACATTCCAGACGCGGCCATTACCGCGTGTATGATCTACGTCCCGGCCGGCGAATTACCACGCAATAATCTACCGCGATCTCCAGAAGCTCTTCCGCGACTCGATAACAATTCCACGGCCGCGATACCATTCCAAGGCCCCTCGCTCCCGATATCGATCGCTTAACGAGCTCTTTGTCGGCGCATGCCGCCGGCTACCGAGATTAATGCGAGCGAGCGTGGCCCGGAGGGCGGTATCGTGGCTTACATGATCAAAATTTTCTAGCGGGCAACCTCACCGATGGAATGCCTCCTCCCGGGGATCCTCGTCGTCACCTCTCGTCAACCCGAGTCGCAGCGTGGACCCACTCGGAACGCTTTCTTAACGGCGGTTATCGCGGCTCTCTACTTTGCGTTTTCACGCTCCGGCGGACGACCAGAAAGTGTCGCGCTAGATCCGCTCGATCGCGGAATCGATGCGGCACCCCGTCTTGCGGGCGTGCCGACCAATCGGGAGCGAGCTTGCAAGCCCGCGGTATCCCGGCGCAGGATCGTCGCAAGGGGATCCTTCGGGGCGCGCAACGGTCCCTCGGCGGCGTGACGGCTCCTTAATTTTTCTCTAGGGCGACGGACAGGATTTCGCCCCGGCCGGGGTGCCTCCAGTTTGACCCCGGGGTGCTGGCCAGCCACCCCGTGGGTCGGTGTCTCGTGGAGATAGATTCGCTGGGGCCGGGCGCCTGAGGCCCCGCTTTCGGCGGCCTCGTCCGTCGCTGGCTCGCGCCGTACGCCTGCCGCGCTGCTCTCGCCGTCCCGCGATCCTCGCCGCTTCCGCGCCTACGATCTCTCCTCGTCCTCGGTCCTTCCGGATGTCTCCGTCCCTGACACTCCCTCGAAGATCCCTCGTAGGGTGGGTGAGGTGCCGCGCGCATTAATTTTACATAAAAATAAAAGAAAGAGTCAAGAGGCGGAAACGCAATCGAAATTTTTGGGCCTCTGGAGATCTCGTCGCGGCCTCCCTGGTCCGTCCGTGGGTGCGAAATTACGCGCCTTGTGACGGCGGCGGGGCGCTGCCACGAAGCGGCGAGCCGCAACGTCACAACACCCCACCCCAAGAGAAAGCACACCGGGTGCGGTTGCCCCTAACCGGCCACTCGCCTCCCCGGGGTGATCAGAAGGGCGCTTCGCGATCGAGATCTCCAGGCCAGGGCCTCGGTATGATAAGACGAACACACACAAATTATAGACCAAATAAACAAACAAAAAAAAATGAAACTACTAACTAACTCCTATTCAATATGTTCCGTTCCATCCCCACGCGCCGCAAGAACCTCGGGATCGTAACTCGGAAACGCAGTCGTTTACAGCCCCGCTTTTCTACCTCGGACCTATCGACTCGACGTAAGTCGGACCTTTCCACGATAGCCTACGACGGCGGAGTGCCTCACGCTTGTTGTCGACCGTCTGCCCCACACCAAACCTAACGCCAATCTAAATTTCAGAGCGGGCGGCTAACCACCCTTTTTGGCCGAGTACGCCGGCTGTACTCGGCTAAGTTCCGCTGCGTCGTTCCGACGACCTTCCCCAAGTTGTGCTACGCCGCGTCCGGTGAGCACTTCAACGCAAAACCAACGCGAAAAGACGTGTCGACCGCAGAACGAGAGCGCGACCCTATGCTTCATCGTGGCCTTATTACGTACGATCGGACCTACGCGGTAACATTGAATATCAACTATGACGGTGTTCAACGGCGGGACTTCCTGCGATCCGGTCATTAACGAATGGACGGAGGTCTCGGGGTGGGTTAAATCCCATCGTTCCACTATCATCTTCACACTTCTTTATTCGCCTGATAACGGCACAGTTACATAAATAAACTAACGACTATCTCGGAGTAAATGAAAAAATCTTTGGACGTTTCCAATCACGCGAGTTTCTCGCGGTAGCCGAGAGGGGACAAAAGAAAAAAAACTATCTCGGTATTCTTGGTCCAAAAAAAAAAAAAACGAAAGAATGCAAAAGGAAATTATCGCGATATCGCCAAGGGCGGTTTTAGGCACGTTTTTAAGGAAGGGGGGGGGCCTCGCGGTAGCCGGGACGCGGCTTAATAGCGGTACGTTCCAGGGGGGGGTCCTCTCTTCCGCGGAGCCTCCTGGCCTCTGTCGTGGCCCTTGCCCTCCTTGAAGGGGCCCTCCCTTTTCCAGGCTTCGCCGCATTCGGGGCACGTGCGGACCGTATAGCCCGTCCTGCCGCACCTGAAGCAGAATCCTTGCCGCCTCGGCAAGGGGCACTCATACGCGAAGTGCGAGGGGGACCCGCAATTCCAACATGACTCCCTCGTGGGACGGTCCTCCTCGCTCACCTCCGCCGCTGGAACCTCGGGGCTCGAATCTCGCGGGACGGGCGGCCAGTCGACCGCCTCGTATGATCGGGGCCCCGACGCCGACGTCGAGCGGGCCCTCTTCCATCCGGGTGACTGTTGTAGCCACCACAGCATGCTACCCTCGGGGGATCCCTCCCCCGAGTCGGACGTCCGAGCGATTCGTCCGCGCCCGGCTTGAATGCCGACTTCCTTGGTCTCGGGGGCGGCCTGGGTGGCCGTGTCGGATAGTTTCTTCGTGCCCCCGCGGTGTCGTTTGCTGTGTCGGTACATCCGGTCGCCGATGGCCTGCCAAAATCCCGGGTGCTTTTCCTCCGCTCTAAGCAGACGATCAACCCATTGCGTCACATAAGGGTCATGGGGGTCCATGGCGGATGAAAATTTTTCGTTGAAGGAGTTTTTCGTTGAGGGTAGGGTCTCCTCTTACTGCGGAGACCGTGCGGCAGCCTACGAAAAAGGGGTGCTCAAGCGTAAGTCTCCATAATAATTAAAGACAAAACCGAAGGGGGTGCGAAATTTTTGTCATAATGAGGTCACGAATCTTAATTAAGCTCCCTGATGGGGAACGCGGTCTTAATCGTAGTAGGGTTTGAGATCCTTGACGTGGACTCTACCGATCGAATTGCCTAACGAATCGGCGAGCTCGTATACCACCGGCGACAGAACTCTGAGAACGGAAAAGGGGCCATGGTATTTCGTGGCTAATTTTGCGGAAACGCGTTGTGCTGCGGACGATAATACGTGTTGTCTTTTCAATACTCGATCGCCTATCGCAAACTGCCGATCTCGCCGGCGTAAGTTGTAATACCGCGTCTGTTTTTGTCTCGCAGCTTCCAAATTTTCTACGATCCACTCTCGAAGCAGGCGGATTCGCGCCATCCTCTCGCCCCATTCCTCCGGGTCCGCAAGTTCTACCTCGGCCGCCCTGTCTCGGTCGCGAAATACATTTACCGGTTGCGGCTCCCTCCCGAAGTTCAAAAAGGCCGGCGTCGCTTGTAGCGACGTATGGAACGCGGAATTGTAAGCAAAACGGAATTCACGAATGTGTTGGTCCCACTCGCGGTGGTCTCGTCCTAAGAAAGCCGTAATCATTGTTTTAAGGACTCGGTTCACCCTTTCGACAGGATTCGCCTGAGGGTGATACGGCGGCACAGTCGAATGGTGAAATCCGAATTTTTCAGCTAACGCCCGCAGTTCGCGGTTCAGAAATTCGGTACCGTTGTCTGTCAGCAATACGCGCGGGGCGCCCCAACGAAATATAACGAGATCCTCGATCGCTTCCCGAATCTTTGCGCCGGTCGCCTTGCGAAGCGGACAACACTCAACCCATTTCGTAAATAGATCCTGTATCACGAGAAGGTATGCGTGCCCCGATTTACTGGGCGGAAGAGGTCCCATAATATCCGCGGCGATAACCGTCCACGGAGCCTCCACTATTCGTTGACCCATTAACCCCGCGGGAACGTCTTGTTCCACTTTTGTCCTCTGACAAGTATAGCACCGGCGCACGTACCTCGCGACATCCCTAAACATCCGCGGCCAATAATATCTTATCCCGATACGACGGAAGGTCTTTTCCACACCTAAGTGTCCGGCCTGCGGCGGATCGTGATTTTCACGGATTATTTCTTCGCGCGATTCTCTCGGTACGACAAGTTTCCATTGATCTAGATCGGCCACGGTTTCGTCTATTACGGGGTGAGGTCGGCGAAAATATAATTTATCGTCGTCTACCTTCCATCCCGGGAATCGACGCGGGCGTTCGGTAACGTCGTTTAACCGTTTAACGTACCATTCGTCCTCCACCGCGGCGACCGCACACAGCTCCGAATCTTGTTCGTAAATTCGCGAAAGTGCGTCCGGCACGTGGTGCATCGCACCCTTCCTATGCTCGATACTATAATCGTATTCTAGGAGTTCGAGAGCCCATCTCGCTAGCCGTCCCGTCGGGTTCTTTAAATTATGTAGCCAGCGGAGGCTGCTATGGTCCGTAATGACCGTGAAACGATAACCTTCGAGGTACGGTCTAAACTTTTTAATCGCCCACACGACCGCAAGACATTCCTGCTCGGTTGTCGAGTATTTCTTCTCGGCGTCTGACAAGGCTCGACTCGCGAAAGCTATCACGTGCTCGTTACCGTCTATTTGTTGCGTTAGGACCGCGCCTAAGCCGACGGAACTAGCGTCTGTTTGAAGCACAAAAGGTACGCTGAAATCAGGACACGATAGGGTAGGCGGAGAAGCGAGACACTCCTTGATTGTTTCGAACGCGGTCGTTTGATCGTCGCCCCACTCCCAGGCTTTGTTTTTCTTAAGCAATCGCGTCAAGGGTTCTAAACAAGTGGCACACTGCGGGATGAAACGGCGATACCAAGACGCCATACCAATAAATCGGCGTAACTGACGGAGATTACGCGGCGTCGGGTATTCTCTAATCGCGACGGTCTTATCGGGGTCAACTTTCAGACCCTCTCGTTGTACCAAGAATCCCAGGTATTTAACCTGTGAGCGACAGAATTTGCTTTTCTCGGGATTAATTGTCAAGCCCGCCTCACGAATGCGCGCGAAAACTCGTCCCAACCACTCTAAATGTTCTTCGAAAGTCTCAGTAGCCACGACGATATCGTCTAAATACGCGAACGCGTACGGATCCATCTCTGGTCCGATTAAACGATCCAATAACCTTTGGAAGGTCGCGGGAGCCCCCGTTAAGCCGAACGGCATTCGCTTGAAATGAAAGAGGCCCTTTCCCGGTACCGCAAAAGCTGTGATCTCTCGACTTTTCTTCGCAAGCGGAATCTGGAAGTATGCCTGACTCAAGTCGATGGTCGAAATGTAGCGAGCCTTTCGTAATTTATCTAAGATCGCGTTCATATACGGCAACGGGTACGCGTCCTTTTTAGAAACGTTATTTACTAGCCGGAAATCTAAGCAAAAGCGATACGTTCCGTTAGGCTTTTTAATCATTACAATCGGCGTCGACCACTCGCTCTGAGACGGCTCTATTATACCGGCTTTTAACAAACGATCTACTTCCTCGTAGATGGCCTCCTTGATTTTCGGCGATACGGGGTAACACCGTTGTCTAATAGGAGGATGGTCCCCTACCTCGATAGTATGTTCGGTTAACGTCGTGGCTCCAAGCTCTTCCGGGCTACTCGTTATTTCCCGGTCTAAAAATTCCCGTAAACATTTCTCTTGTTCCGGCGTTAACTCGCTTAACCTACAACAGACGAGGGGTGATGCTTCCGATCTTCGCGTTTTCTCCCCCTCTCCCGATGAATCCGATTCGAGGTTTACGCCCTCGCTCTCCGACAAGGTCACGCGAACGCTCTCGAGAGAACTCGACGAACCCTTCTCGAAAGGATATTGCCGCGAAAAATCCTCAACGAAATTCCAAGTATTACTCGCGAAATTTACGTTCATCCCAAAATTCTTCAAAAAGTCTACTCCTAATATACACGGCAACGCTAAAGTCGGTAGCGAATGAACTCTCATGTTCAACGTCTTGCCGTGCACGCTAACAGGAACCTTTACCTCCCCCCTCACTCTCGTAGTTTGATTAGTCGCGGTCGTCACGCGTTTCCCGCCGGTCGAATTGAACGAAAACCCGAGCTGTTTAATTAACGCGGTAACTTCCGGACCCACAAATGTACGGCTGGAACCCGAATCTACCAGAGCGCTTATCTCGTACCCAGCGAGTTGTACGCGGAGGTATTTGAGAGAGGCCGAGCCTCCACCATCACCAAACGCGCTATACGCGGCATCGCGAGTTTCCATCGAGAAATTTCCGGGGGCTGAGGGGGTAGGAGTCGGGTTGCCCCTTTTTCGCGACTCCTCTACTCGTTTCCCGAACACGTCGGGCACGTACGGGTGGTTACTTCGGCCTTCCCGCACCGATAGCAATGTCTCCGCGGCGCGGCTTTACATTCGCGCGAGAAATGTCCCGTCTGGTCGCAATTCCAACACGTCGAGGTACGCGCCGGGCTCGCGGTAGCCGGAGAGTCGGCGGTCTTGCTTGCCGCGGGAGTGACCGGCGCGGCCGGGGTGTTGGCGTTCGACCCGCTGGCCTTCGCCGTTTTCCCTTGCTTCGCGGTCGCCCCCTTTCCTTTGGTCGCGGCGGGAGTGCCGAGTGCGGCCACGACGCTACCCTTCCCGCCCGCGTGGCGGTTCGCCCCCTTCGGTGCCCGGTACGCCAGATCCGGGAATAACGCTCGGTCGGGTGGGGGAGGGGCATGATAAGTATCCGCGGCGCGGCAGCTAGCCTCCGCGCGCGCGGCCCAGGCCTCGAGCGCGTCCATGTCTTCGACCGCGTCCCTCGGTATTAGCGTCTGTAGTCGCGGCAGCATGTGTCGGTGCGCGTAGCCTATCTTTTCCTCCTCGCTCCATGGCGGCGATAGCCGGTCGTACATCGTAGTCAAGCATGTCAGGAAGTCCGTCACGGACTCCTGTTCGCCCTGAGTTCGCCGCGTTATCTCGTCGCGGAGCGCAAATTGGAAATCGGGGTCTCCGAAACGCGTACGCCAAGCGGTTTTAAACGCGGCCCAGGTGGCCAGGCGTTCCCGCTTCCCGCGAAACCAATGGAGCGCGATACCCGACAGAAAGAACGGGAGACATCGCAAAATGTCGTCGTCCGAGACCGGAATTAACGTGCGACCTTCTTCAATACGCAACAAAAACGTTTCGGCATCCTCGCCGCGAGCACCCGTAAACTTCAAATTCCATTTCCGCATGATATTATAAACGGCGGTCGCGGGATTATTGCCCGCATCCGGCGGGGTTCTATGTGCGCTAGCTGGAGCGACGCTGGGAGAGTCCGTATGTGAACGTGCATTCATCGCCGCGGGTGGACTGTCCGGACGGGTGTTTCCCGCCGGGACATCGAGGTGATCGACGTCCGTCATCCGATTCGATTCAGACGCTCGCGACTCCCCGCACCGGCGCTTGGCCGCCAACAAACGCAACAACCGGAGGGTTAGCTCGGGGTCGGTTCCGTCGACCGGTAGATCGCGTCGGGCCAGCTCGGCGATCCGCTGTTCGCGCGTGGCGTGGATTATCCACTCGTCGCTTAACTCGACGGGATCCATCTCGACCGTTTAACGGTAACGTAACCCGACGATTACTCTCTCAACGCAAACGCGAAATTCCAATCTCAGAATTATTTCCGAATTCTTAAGATCTCCGTCGCTTTACCAACGCGCAAAGTCCACCCGAAACCCGCGAGAAACCGACGAAATGCCACCGCGTTCCCGAAGGAAGACGAAATTATCGCGAAACCGTTAGACCGACTTGTTCGCCATCCGACGCTTATTCATCACAACTTTCCCTTCGGAAACCGAGAAACCGAACAGAATAATACGCGAACAGTAACACACGCGAAAGGAATGCGTATTCAACTCGAAGTACGCAATTAGTTTTTCTGACGCGACCGTCCTTACGATGTAAACATCGGATTCCGACGTTATCGCGGCCGCTTTCACCAAATTCCGCTGCCTTGCGCGGTCCCGAATATTCTCGCGAAACTACCGAGGAGCCCACCCGAATACATTCACTTAACTAATTAAACCCTTCGAAATAATAATTTCACAAAGCCTGAAAGAAAGCTGTTAGACATAGTACACGCAACACCATATATACAACGCAGAAAACAGGAATAGGAAGAGGTTCTCTTTATTTCAGTATCAGATTTATTATACCGCGATATCTCTCGCCAAAATAATTTTTCCTTCGTCACCCGCCTGAGATCGTAGCGCTAAATGCCCTGTCTAATGCAACGCGATCTTCGGCGGCCCCACGTTGGGCGCCAATTTTTGTCACGGCTTTTTCACCCCCGGACCGCTCCGGGGCGTGTGCCGGATCAAAAGCGGAGGAGGAGAGGAGGGTGTCAGGCCTCTCCGACGATCCCCGCGCACATCGAAAGTTCCGCGAATCAGAAAAATACCACTGGGCGCCAGACGCGGCCAAGCGCGTCCACGAAAGTACAACGAAACCGCGAAAAATTACAACGAGACGCAAGACGCGAGTACTTCGATGTGCGGGGAATTGGCCAGCTCGACCTAGAGAGTGTGGGCGGGGTAGAGAGGAGGGCGGCGCGGGATCCGGCGGGGTGATGCAAAACTATAAATTCAGATCATTTAAACAGAAAGTAACGATGTTTATTTTGCTTGCGGTCTGCATTAAGCCGCGGTCAGGTGACTGAGTAACAAGGGGGACGCCAGAAAAGAAAGAAATTTTGCTAATAGCGTGGGCGTCCAGATCAACAGCCAATCTCGAAATTTTACAAGGAACGCGCCGAGTGCGCAAGCTATGAATCGGGGAACAGTAATAATAATGAAAACTATCTCTAAACCGGAGTAAACGCGAAATAATGCTAACGTAAAGGAGCGCGAAATAATGGGGGGTCACGCTCGACGCGCGTGAACGCCACGTTTCAAGCCGTACCGAAGTTCTGTCGCCAGATAATTCTGAACTTTAACGCGAGTATCTTAGCCTAACGCAAATCTTAATTTTAGCGCGAGTCTTAATCTAACGCAAGCCTTAGTCTAACGCGAACCTTATCCTAACGCGAATCTGAATCTAACGCACGCGATAATTACAGCGCGAAGGTTGTCCGATATCATACGCGATTGTCAGCGAAGTTTCACCGCGGAGAAAGAGGAGCAGAGGTCCTCGCACGATGCCGTAGCTAACGCGAGAGTACGGAATATCCGCGAGCAACCACGCGAGAGACAATACCGAACGCGAACATACGCAATGATACCGCGAATCTTACGGAACGCAATAACGATCCGACGCGAATCATAACGGAACGCACCAAATCTAACCCAAGTGAGAACCGAAGACGAATTACAATCCACGCGAAATATCCGGGCGCGAGCGCCGTCGAACGCGATCACTTCAACGCGAAGATTACCGGCACGCGAAATGTGCGAACATTCCAGACGCGGCCATTACCGCGTGTATGATCTACGTCCCGGCCGGCGAATTACCACGCAATAATCTACCGCGATCTCCAGAAGCTCTTCCGCGACTCGATAACAATTCCACGGCCGCGATACCATTCCAAGGCCCCTCGCTCCCGATATCGATCGCTTAACGAGCTCTTTGTCGGCGCATGCCGCCGGCTACCGAGATTAATGCGAGCGAGCGTGGCCCGGAGGGCGGTATCGTGGCTTACATGATCAAAATTTTCTAGCGGGCAACCTCACCGATGGAATGCCTCCTCCCGGGGATCCTCGTCGTCACCTCTCGTCAACCCGAGTCGCAGCGTGGACCCACTCGGAACGCTTTCTTAACGGCGGTTATCGCGGCTCTCTACTTTGCGTTTTCACGCTCCGGCGGACGACCAGAAAGTGTCGCGCTAGATCCGCTCGATCGCGGAATCGATGCGGCACCCCGTCTTGCGGGCGTGCCGACCAATCGGGAGCGAGCTTGCAAGCCCGCGGTATCCCGGCGCAGGATCGTCGCAAGGGGATCCTTCGGGGCGCGCAACGGTCCCTCGGCGGCGTGACGGCTCCTTAATTTTTCTCTAGGGCGACGGACAGGATTTCGCCCCGGCCGGGGTGCCTCCAGTTTGACCCCGGGGTGCTGGCCAGCCACCCCGTGGGTCGGTGTCTCGTGGAGATAGATTCGCTGGGGCCGGGCGCCTGAGGCCCCGCTTTCGGCGGCCTCGTCCGTCGCTGGCTCGCGCCGTACGCCTGCCGCGCTGCTCTCGCCGTCCCGCGATCCTCGCCGCTTCCGCGCCTACGATCTCTCCTCGTCCTCGGTCCTTCCGGATGTCTCCGTCCCTGACACTCCCTCGAAGATCCCTCGTAGGGTGGGTGAGGTGCCGCGCGCATTAATTTTACATAAAAATAAAAGAAAGAGTCAAGAGGCGGAAACGCAATCAAATTTTTTTTTTTGGCCTCTGGAGATCTCGCCGTGGCCTCTCCGGTCCGTCCGCGGGCGCGAAAATACGCGTCTTGGGACGGCGGCGGGGCGCTGCCACGAAGCGGCGAGCCGCAACGTCACAACATATATATATATATATATATATATATATATATGTAAAGCTTCTATATAATGATTATTTATTACAGATTTTCACCAATATATTTGATGATTAAATTTCAAGATGTTTTAACTTTATAAATATACTTTTTTCATAAATAGAATATATTTACAAACACAAAATTTCGTAATAAACCGGCACTGGTTTCTAACATTCACCTGACATTAAGAAATATTATATCATATATCCAATTCAAAATTTTATTACTTTTTTTTAAATTAAATTTGTTTCTTAAGATGATTTTTGAAAAATTATATATTTGCGCTGGTTATGACATATGTAGACTATATATCAAGAGACACGGTAGTGTCTCGCGCCAAGTACACGCGGAGCGAGACCAACCGTGACTCTTTTACGCGACGCGACGATTTGCAAGTACTCGAGATGTTGAGATCTCGATAACGAGTGAACGGATCAAGTTCTAAATAGGCTTGATCGATAGCTTGGGGTCGATTTGGGGGGGGGTCCGTTCTTTTCATTTTTCCGCTACGTGCCCTACGAGCGGAGATATTGCGAGCAAAAGTCGAAATGTGAAAATTTTATATTAAGATACTCCTCCTCCTCCTCCTCCTCCTCCTCCTCCTCCTCCTAACGCCGATGTATATATATCACGTGATCAGAGAAAACGTCACTTTCACTTTTTCGCCACTGGCGGTGGCGGTGCTAGTATCGCCAGTTTCGATATTGTGCGCGCATTATTATCGATCTAGTAGGTAAATTATTATAGGTCGATAGACTTATCGGTCAGGAGGAAGATTTTTATATTTAAGTAAATTAGGTACCGTGTCTCTTGATCAAATAATCTTGATAATAAATAATATTATTATAATATTATTATATATATTATTATTATTATCAACCCAGCGAATAAATCCATCGAGTCGATATACAGGTTACCGACGACGAGGTCCAGATAGTGCGCTCCGTAGTTTTCGGTGTCTAGGTGTATTAATACTTTGAATTCGATGTCTACGTGTCTCAGGTTGTCGACGACGAGGTCCAGATAGTGCGCTCCGTAGTTTTCGGTGTCTAGGTGTATTAATACTTTGAATTCGATGTCTACGTGTCCCAGGTTGCCGATGACGACGTCCAGATAATGCGCTCCGTAGTTTTCGGTATCTAGGTGTATTAATACCTTGAATTCGATGTCTACGTGTCCCAGATTGCCGACAACGAGGTCCAGATAGTGCGCTTCGTAGTTTTCGGTGTCTAGGTGTATTAATACTTTGAATTCGATGTCTACGTGTCCCAGGTTGCCGATGACGAGGTCCAGATAGTGCGCTCCGTAGTTTTCGACGTCTAGGTGTATTAATACTTTGAATTTGATGTCTGCGTATCCCAGGTTGCTGATGACGAGGTCCAGATAGTGCGCTCCGTAGTTTTCGATGTCTAGGTGTATTAATACTTTGAATTCGATGTCTACGTGTCCCAGGTTGCCGATGACGAGGTCCAAATAGTGCGCTTCGTAGTTTTCGGTGTCTAGGTGTATTAATACTTTGAATTCGATGTCTACGTGTCCCAGGTTGCCGATGACGACGTCCAGATAATGCGCTCCGTAGTTTTCGGTATCTAGGTGTATTAATACCTTGAATTCAATGTCTACGTGTCCCAGGTTGCCGACAATGAGGTCCAGATAGTGCGCTCCGTAGTTTTCGACGTCTAGGTGTATTAATACTTTGAATTTGATGTCTGCGTATCCCAGGTTGCCGATGACGACGTCCAGATAGTGCGCTCCGTAGTTTTCGGTGTCTAGGTGTATTAATACCTTGAATTCGATGTCTACGTGTCCCAGGTTGCCGATGATGACGTCCAGATAATGCGCTCCGTAGTTTTCGGTGTCTAGGTGTATTAATACTTTGAATTCGATGTCTACGTGTCCCAGGTTGCCGACGACAAAAAACTATAGCGCGAACTTGACGCGGGACACTACCGTGTTATAGGTTATGTATGTGACTGTGACAGCTGGTGACAGCGCGCTAAACGCACTGTCTGCACTGCGCGCAGTACACACACACGTATACATCGAAACTGGCGATTCTAGCAGCACCGCCAGTGTCGAAAAAGTGAAAAGGACACGATTCCAGCCAATGAAATGATAGCATGGCATGAGTGATGAGTAGACGACGTATCTTAATAAAAAAATTTCACATTTGGACTTTGCGTCGCAATATCTCCGCTCGTAGGGCACGTAGCGGAATATTATAAGAGCAAAATTTCCGAGAGAAGCAACGTGTTGGAGAGAAGCCACGTGTTGAAGATTACGGTTCATTAAAAAGCTACAAATACTATTGATTTCTTATATTAGAAGATAAGTTATATTAGAAGATAAGTTATAAAGTTAAATCGTTGTATTAACAAAGATTTGTGCGTAAAAATCGAGTTTATGTAAAGAAACATAGATATCAAGGATGATACTACGTCTTAAATTTAAACGAAATTAAGAAAACAAAGGTAAGAAAAAGAGGTAAATTTTATTTTTCAAAAAGGTAAAAAAAGGCGCCAAGTACACGCATGGTTACCTCGGAAAAACTAAGTAGTAGTATTATTAATTTTAAATTAATAAAATCCAAGTGGTACTTAATGTGTTTATATTATTAGCATTATTCAAGCTAGATTACGATTATGTCTTGTATCGCAAAATATATACGGCTTATAGAGCTTTACAATCTGTACATACTGTTTGTAAGATATTATTAAAAACTTCAGATTAAGATGCGTAACACTACAAAAAGGCGTGATATCTGTACAAAATTACCTTTTTAAAAAAAAGGTAAAAAAAGGCGCCAAGTACACGCATAGTAGTGTATATGTATTATGTTGTTACCTCGAAAAAAACAAAGTGGTAGTATTATACCTCCAAATAGCTTTACCCTGTACATACTGTTTATAAAATGCGTAATACTACAAAAAGGCGTGATATCCGTACAAAATTACCTTTCTTAAAAAAAAGGTAAAAAAAGGCGCCAAGTACACGCATAGTAGTGTATATAGACGTAATCTTTGTATCTCGAAAAATCTCGAAAAAATCTAAGCACTAGTATTTTTATTTCCAAAAAATTATAACCGAAGTGATACACATCACAAAATTATGTTACCTTATCAAAAAAGAGTCGCGCTTTAAGTGATCTATTACAATTACAAAAAAGAAATGATATCTCTGTAAATTACAGCGCCAATTACAGAGAGAACATATATATTGCCTCAAAAAATAATTGTTGCACTACTTTGAAAAATCTTTACATTGTGTTAATTAGAAAAAGAATGTATGATAACAATTTTATAAGATTAAAAAATTTTATTTAAATTTAACAAGGGAATACAAGATATTTAAATACAAAGTTTACATGTGTATTTTTTAGTGGTCACAAAGAATTACAGAGGTAACAGTACAAAATAAAAATATTTTATTAAAATATTTAATCCAACGAGAGAATACAAGGTATTTAAATACAAAGTTTATATATGTTTTTTTCAATAGAATAAAAGATTTAATCACAAAGAATTACAGAGGTAACAGTACAAAATAAAAATATTTTATTAAAATACATAAATTTTTCTTGTAAAAAAACTTGGCGCTGCTAGACCTCGAAATTGTAAATAAATAAGGACAATAAATAAAAATAATTCAGAGAAGAATGCGACAGAAGTAAAGTAAATGATTATCAGCGTGGTGTGTATGTGCGAGCGAGTGATATGGGTGTGTGTGACGACGGCGAATAATGCGGCTTGTAATTAAGTACGGGATAAGTTTATTTATTTATTTACAATTTCGAGGTCTAGCAGCGCCAAGTTTTTTTACAAGAAAAATTTATGTATTTTAATAAAATATTTTTATTTTGTACTGTTACCTCTGTAATTCTTTGTGATTAAATCTTTTATTCTATTGAAAAAAACATATATAAACTTTGTATTTAAATACCTTGTATTCTCTCGTTGGATTAAATATTTTAATAAAATATTTTTATTTTGTACTGTTACCTCTGTAATTCTTTGTGACCACTAAAAAATACACATGTAAACTTTGTATTTAAATATCTTGTATTCCCTTGTTAAATTTAAATAAAATTTTTTAATCTTATAAAATTGTTATCATACATTCTTTTTCTAATTAACACAATGTAAAGATTTTTCAAAGTAGTGCAACAATTATTTTTTGAGGCAATATATATGTTCTCTCTGTAATTGGCGCTGTAATTTACAGAGATATCATTTCTTTTTTGTAATTGTAATAGATCACTTAAAGCGCGACTCTTTTTTGATAAGGTAACATAATTTTGTGATGTGTATCACTTCGGTTATAATTTTTTGGAAATAAAAATACTAGTGCTTAGATTTTTTCGAGATTTTTCGAGATACAAAGATTACGTCTATATACACTACTATGCGTGTACTTGGCGCCTTTTTTTACCTTTTTTTTTAAGAAAGGTAACACTTACATCAAATTAAGGAGTAGTCTACCACGTAAGGCAGTTGGCTCACGATCTAGAGGTCCCGAGTTCGAATCCCACCAAGGTAAGTGTTTTTTCAAGTACGAGAAAATATTTATAATTATAAACTGTATCTTAAGAAACAAATTTAGTTAAAAAATAGTAATAAATAATTTTTTTGGGTGTAATATTTGTTCAATGTAGTGCCACAACATTGCTGCAATATTGCAGCAAAATTGCGCTACAATATTGCCACAACATTGCTGCACATTGCAGCAATATTGCGCAGGGTAGGACATAGATAGATTGCTGCAGCATTGCAGCAATATTGCATGCAATATTGCAAGCTTGCCGTGCAATATTGCTGCAACATTGCTGCAATATATTGTGCTGTTAGGGTAGTTACATTTACAATAACAATATGATTTTCAGGAAATACAAGACTGAAACATTCGATGCGAAATGAGCAAACAGCTGGTACATTGGCGGATTTAATTCAGAGTGAGTTAAACACAACAGCAATTGATGTTTCGTCCAATAAAAATGAAGATAGCAATTTAAATGATATTGTTCACGATGATAACTATTGCAAAGGATCTGATAGAGATATGAACTATAACGATGAAATCGACAATGATGGTTTTGTTTCCGAAGATGATTTTGATTTGTTTGAAAGTCCAGACATAAATGATAACACACATGATGATATTATCATGTTTGAAGCTGCCGGTTTGTCGATTTCTCAAGTTTTTACAATGATCCAAGTTTACGTTATCATCATTCCGATGAATTTAGACATGCTTTACTAAATTTGATAAAAATTTTGGCTGGTCCAAAATTTAGGCATATTAATATTACTAAGTATACGATGTCGAAGAAGTATAACCCGCCTGCGGATAAAATATTGTATGTATTTTACTGTACACAATGTTACTGTTTACTGTTAAATCCACTCTCTAAAGATCATATTGGTAAGAATAGAAGTGCTACGTGTGGTCAGTGTGAGGAAAAATATCAAATTTTTACGAATTCTTCAAATTATTTTTTATCTATTAATGTTGAATATCAAATTCGCGCCTTGTTAGAAGATAAAAATATGCGAGAAATTATAATGAATAATTTGGAAAACGTAAACACCAGATTACAAGAAACAAATAATATTTCGGATGTATATAATAGTCATTTGTATAAGGATATTGCACATAATAAAAAATGTAGAGTTTTAACTTTTAACTTTAATACAGATGGTTTTCCTGTATTCAAAAGTGGTAAAAACAGTATTTGGCCTGTGCTATTAATATTAAATGAGATGCCTAAATACAGATTTCAAACTTTAATTTTAGCAGGTTTGTGGATGACTAAATGTGAACCTAAAGCAGATTTTATGAATTTATATCTACAGATTTTCATTAAACAGATAGAAAAATTAATGAACAATGGTATCACTATATTGAATAGCAACAATGAAAACATTACATTTTTTTTACGGCCATTATGCGCATCAGTAGACTCAGTCGCTCGCCCTGTAATGCAAAACCGATATCAGTTTAACGGCTATTTTGGATGTAGCTAGTGCTATGCAAATGGTGAGCATCTACATGGTTCTAAGCGATATCCTTTTACAGAAAACGATTTACTGAGAACCCATGTAAAATATCTAAAAGATGTAGAAGAAGTTAGGCGGTTGCAAAGACCAGTTAATGGTGTTAAAGGTCCTTCAATTTTGACAGAATTGAAATATTTTGATTGTGTATGGGGATTTGCCGTAGAATATATGCACGGTCACTTGTTAGGAGTTGTGCGCCAAATGTGGGCTGAGTGGAACACTCCTAGTTCTCCGTTTTATTTATCGCAAAAACAAAGAGACATTGTTGATAAAAGATTATTGAATATAAAGCCTTCGAAAGAAATCCATCGTTTACCGCGGTCATTTAAAGAAGGTAAACTTAAAGCAAGTGAATGGCGGTCATGGACTTTATTTTATAGTGTGCCGTGTCTTACAGGAATTTTAGACGATAATGCGTTAGCTTCGTTTGTACTTTTAGTGCGAAGTATTAATGTTCTTCTTTCTCAAAGTATTTCAGAAGAAGATTTAAAACAATGTGAAATTGATTTAACGCGTTTTGTTGGAGAAACTGAGATTTTATATGGTAAAAGCGTTATGACTTTCAATATTCACTCATTATTACATACAGTTCAAAGTGTTTGTATGAGTGGTCCACTATGGGCTACCTCCGCATTTCCGTATGAAAATGGTATTTTCCATTTAAAACAAAATATCCATGGTCCTAATGGATTACTTTTTCAAATTGCTACAAAAACTTTGCAAAGAAGTACATTTCAAAATATAATAATGAATAATAAGACGGAGACATGTGAACTATATTGTAAAGGTTTATTTAACCCCCAAAAATTAATAATGCAATACAACGTTACTGAATGCGGTGCTGTCCTAATAGGGGAAAGAGTAGGTTTTGAAGATTTGAAAAGTTTTGTTAAAAAAACTATTAGTTCTGAAAATGATCATGATGCCGTTAAAGTGTTCGATAGATGTGTATATAAAAATATGATTTTCCACAGTACCTTGTACAGTAGAACTTCCTTAAATTTGACCGGATGGGGCGATAAGAGCGGAATGCCAAAATTATAGAATACCCTCACCACAGCATGGGACTGCCAATCACCGTGTACTTGCGCGAACGCAGTTGCGCACAATATCTGCACTATGCGCTACGGTGCAAGTGTAAAGCCCAGTCTATGTCAATCTAACCTCTATACACAAAGAGGTTAGATTGACATGTAGACTGTGCGTGTGTCTTGCGTTTTGCGAGCTGCGGCCTATTTAGGCCGGGCTTAAGAGTACATGTTTTTGTCAACTCGATCATTTGGAATATTTCTGTTATTTTTAATGACACAAAAAGATATCAAAGGGAAAATTGTTCGTTTCGGGCTGCGGTCCATTTGACGCTATAAATGCTTTGGAGCGTTCTTCTTCTCCTTCTTTCTTCATTGAAAGAAAAGAGAAAAGGAATGCTTCGAAGCATTTGTAGCGTCAAGTAAACCGCAGCCTCGAAGAAACAAATATTATGATATGCAGCACGCTACAAATGCTTCGAAGCATTCCTCTTCTCTTTTCTTTCAATGAAGAAAGAAGGAGAAGAAGAACGCTCTTGTACGTTAATGAAAATATGCCATCTGATTGAAAAAAATAGTAATCTCTAAATGACAAGATTACAGGAAACACCCTGTTGTGCACGAAAGTGACTATTCACACAACGCATGTCTAAAAGAATTCTAAAATATATCATAAAGACGCATAACATATACATTGCATATATATGTATATATTACATACTAATAAATTTTACCAATATAAATGAAAAGAAAATTAATAAATCTACAAATAAATGAGCATAATAAAGAAACAAAAAAAGTCAACCAATTTAAATCATGAATATACATATATATTTATTATTATAAATATATTAATTATTATTACATTGTAATGCGTGTTGTACTGTGTCAATCAAAGAAACAAAATTATTGAAATTGAACACAAATTAATTTTACAAAAGATAAAAGCATTAACGAAAATATATAATTTCTTCTTTGGTAGCATAAGAAATGTTATATGTAAATAATAATATTGCACACCAACTTAGAACGAAAAAATACAATACTAGTATTAATGAACAATTACACATTGCACCATTAAAGAAATGAAATTAAGTAAAATGTATAAAATTAAATTAAATCAAAAAAGTTATGTATGAGTAATATTCATTTTTGTAATTTTATCTTTAATCTTTATTAATGTTGATAAATCTTCTTTGGTTATTAAATAGCTATTCTTCTCTAAAAATAATAGCAACGTATTTATTGATGAAATGGCACATGCAGTGCTTATTACTTCTATTTCTACTTCAGAATCCTTATTCTCAATATCTGAAAATTAAGTAGAAATTTAAATATATAAAAAAATAATTATAATCGTACTTTTGATTAATAAAAATCTATTTAAAATGTTGATATAATATTAAAAGGATAGAAATTTACCTTCTGTATTATCCGCAATTACTCTTTCTATAATTTCGTTGTTAGATGGTAATTCAGGAAATATATCATCAGTTTGTAGAATCCATTCTTGCACATCGTCTTGTGTAATATTCTCATAATTATTAATTTGATGAAAAAAAGAAATAAATTCTTCATTATTGACTTCTTGTACCAAACTCTGATTGTTGCTTTCAAAAAATTCTTGTGGTAAAATATTTCTCCAGCATTTAAAAATTGTACTTGCAGTAACTTCATTCCATGCCTCACTTATCCAGTATATAGCGTCTTTAATATTTATAGATTTCAAATATGTAATAATGTCAATATTTCTATTCTGCTCACTTATAACTGATAATAAAAGCTTGGATCTATATCGTCTCTTTACATTTTCGATTATACCTTGGTCTAATGGTTGAATTAATGATGTTGTGTTTGGTGGTAAATAATAAGCCGTAATATCGTTAATGTGTAAAGTTTCGGTTGAAGAATGACATGATGCATTATCAAGAAGAAGTAGCGCTTTGAGAGGTAAATTTCTTTTTTGTAAGAAAGAAGTAACTTGAGGTACAAATTCATTTTTAAACCATGACTCAAAGATATTATTGTTCATCCATGCACTTTTTTGATGTGTATAATAAACAGGAAGTATGTGTAAAATATTTTTTATGGCTCGCGGTTTTTCATATTTTCCAATTACAACTATAGGTAATTTTAAAGAGCTATCTGCATTACAGCAAAGCATAATTGTTATACGATCTTTACTTTGCTTAAATCCAAACGCTTCACGTTCTTCTTTACCTGCCAAACTTTTAGTTGGTAACATTTTAAAATATAACCCTGTTTCGTCTACATTAAATATTTGTGACAAACTAATATTCTCATCTTTTATCTTCTGAGATAATGTTATCTTAAATTTGTTAGCAGCATCTGTATCAGCACCTTTTTTTTCGCCACAAACACATAATTGACGAATTCCATGTCTAGCTTTCCATTTATCCAACCATCCATTGCTGGCTACAAAATTTTCTTGAACATCCAATTCTTTAGACATTTCTAATGCCTTAGCTAGAATAAGAAAAAAAACTTAAGATCTGAGAAAAATATGTAGTACGTAATAAGAATATTTTTTTAGTCTTTAGTTTTTGAAAAAGATTTTGAAAAATATGTAACAGTATGTACACAGAGGTTAATTTATATGAGATGTACGTATCTATACCTTTAATAATAGGACCACTTATTGGAATGCTTCGCATTCTGACTTCCTGAAACCAGATGTGTAAAGCTTTATCAAGAACGTCAGAGGTTAGTCTTTTTACCCTTTTTATTTTTGAGCTATTTTTATTTCTTGTTAATTCTTCCAATTGTAACTTGTTTTTCTTCCAATTTCTTATAGTTTGTGTACTAATGTCGTAGTTTTGTGAAATTTTAGCCACTGATGTATTTTCACATTCCTTTAATATTTTTATTTTATCCACTGCGGTATAACTTTTGTATTTTCTTTTAATCATATTATTTTCCATTTTTTTAATATTTAAGTACGTGATAAATAAGATATAAATATAAATGTTTATAATCTTACTGACACTCAACGTCATAACCTGCTTACTACATATGCATATGTATCTGCCGAGGTATCTGCACTACATACTTGCACTCTGTGTGACACTAAGTAAAATTAAGTGTAGATGCGCGCGCTGCATAGCGAAGTAAGTCCCACCCATCGTGATATGGAAGGGGCACGATATTAGTGTTTGTGAAAGTATGTGTGAAGGAATGCAAAGATTACAGAGGGCAAATTAAAGGAAGTTCTACTGTACAACGGATATGTCAATTTCATCGACGAACTCACGAATATGTGCTCCGCTGTCTTGGATGGCAGGGTTATGGTTTGCGGTGATTTTAATGCCCACTCCACCCTGTGGGGCTCTCGGGCTACAAATCTCAGGAGCCGTCTGTTGGAGGACTGGAGCTCCCAGATGGACTTTCGTCTGGTTAATACCGGGAATGCTCCTACTTTCGTTAGTCATCAGGGTGCGTCGATCGTCGACCTTACGTGGGTCTCCCCATGTTTGGTGCCCTGTGTGCGTAACTGGACTGTCAGGGATGATCTTGAATCTCTCTCCGACCACAAGTACATTACTTTTACTCTGACGGAGTCTAACGTGAGGCCGTATAGACCAGTGCGTCCGGTCAGGTGGAATTATAAGGAAATGGACGTCGATTTATATAAAGCGTCTATCGAGTGGTCGTGTGCTGTTACGCCTGACAGTGAGGAGCACATGATCAACGCGATCCCCGACCGTTGGATTCATGTGTGTATTGCAAACGCATGTAGGGCTGCAGTTCCACGTTTAAAAACTCGAGGCAATTCACCGCCCGCGTATTGGTGGAGTGACGCGATCGCCTCTCTTCGAGCTGAGGCTAATCGTACCAGGAGAGTCTGGACTCGTGGTCGGCCTCGTGATCCACCGGACGTCTCTGAGATCAAGAGAAACAATTACGTCACGGCTAAACTGGAACTGAAGTACGCTATACGGCGGGCGAAGAGTGATGCCTGGCAGGAATTAATCGACACACTCAACGATGATCCCTGGGGATTACCGTACAGGGTCGTTTTGAATCGGCTTCGCAGGTCTGTTCCGGGTTTAGCGGCCACCCTGGCGCCTGACGTTCTTCAGAGGGTTCTGGACAAGCTGTTTCCCCCAGGAAATCCACTCGCGCCGATTGACCTTGGCGATTGTGAGGCCGATCGCCTGCCGGTTTCTGCAGAGACCGTGCGTCGGGCTATTGCTGCTAAAATCAACACTAATACCGCTCCGGGCCCAGACGGTTTTAAGGCGTCAGTACTCAAGAAGTTACCATCTAATATGCACGCGAGACTCGCCCAGTGTTTCAACATCCTCTTCAAGTACGGTATCTTCCCGCGTAAATGGAAGACTGCGGATCTTGTTCTGATCCCCAAGGGAGGCGACGTTCCTGGAGAACTGCCTAAGGCGAGGCCTATCTGTCTCCTAAATGAGACTGGTAAGACATTTGAACGTATCATCGCTGAACGTCTGAATGATTATATGGACGAAACTCCCTCGGCCAGGCTGTCTGAAAATCAGTTCGGTTTCCGCCATATGCGCTCAACAACGGACGCCCTTCTCCTCGTTAAGGATATTGTTCAGGAGGCCCGTTCTCGGGGCAAGGTCACCATGGCGTTTTCGTTGGACATAGAAAACGCGTTCAATTCTATCACACTCGCCGCTATTAGGCGGGCTCTCCATGTGAAACGTTTTTCAAAGTACCTGCGCCGGATCCTGGAATCATATCTATCTGATTGAAAGATTCGTTATTTCACCGCGGATGGCACGCGTCGCACCAGGAGTGTCAATAGGGGGGTCCCGCAGGGTTCTGTACTGGGCCCCCTATTGTGGAATATCGCTTACGACATGGTCCTTCGTACCAGACTGTGTGAGGATTGTCACATTGTTTGTTACGCCGACGACACTCTGGTGGTGGTGGTTGGCGACAATTACGATGACGTTTGCGAGCTACTGTTGGATTGCCTGGAAAGAATATTGATCAATATTTGCAGTTTGGGCCTAAAGGTATCCTGGCCCAAGTCAGAGGCTATATTCTTTGACAATTGCCCGCGTGGGTCAAAGATTAAGGTGGAAGGCTATGAGATCCCTATCAAGGCCTCTATTAAATACCTCGGTGTCTTTATTGATAGACGTTTGAATTTCTGTAGGCACTTCTCATATGTGGCAGACAAGGTCACAAACGTAAGCCGTGCCCTGTGTGGAATATTGCCAAACCTTCGAGGTCCCATAGAATCCAAGAGACGCTTATACTTTTCGGTCATCACCTCTATTATCTTGTATGCGGCTCCCATTTGGAGCCAGGAACTGTTAGCCTCCAACAAACAACAAGGGGTGCTTCGCCGTGCGGTCCGCCTGATCGCCCCTCGCACGGTGATGGCGTATCGTACTGTATCATACGCGGCTGCTACTCTTCTGGCGAGAGTTCCACCTATTCATCTATACGCGAACTTTGTGTCCAAAGTTTATATGCGTATAAGAGCTCTAAAAGTGGCCGGGGAGTACTACACCGATGCTCCTTCCGAGATTCGGAATGAAGAATGGATCGCCTTGAGAACACGCTGGGCGGCTTACATGAGGGACGAGACTTTGCCTGGAAAACGTACAAGGGAGGCAATTGTCCCTTGTTTCGACGATTGGATTGACCGCCGGACGGCAACTTCCTCACCTTTCGAATCACCCAGTTCCTTACGGAACATGGGTGTTTCGGGTCATATCTTCACCGGATCCAGCGTGAGGAGACACCTATCTTCCGTCATTGCAATTTGTACATCGATACTGCGGAACACACTTTGGAGGTATGCGAGCGGTGGAATTTGGAGAGGGGTGAGTTGACGGCTGTCGTCGGACAGCACCTCGATCTTCCTACACTTGTGGCGACTATGTGTGCATCTCGGGAGGCCTGGACGGCGTTTTCCGTTTTTGCGGAACGCGTTTTACGCATTAAAGAAGAGGATGAGAGGAGACGTCAACAAGAAGCTCTGGACAGAGACCTGGTGCGACGCGCTTCTCTGCGTTAATTTGATTTTTGTTACGCGACTTACATTATATTACTGTTATATTTTTATTATGATATGTCTGCGTTTGCGCTTTGTTTTCTGTCGCGTGCGTTTATCTTCCTTGGTCTTATACCATGTATGGATTTCTGGTTTTCTTTTGGGGCGTCACTTGACGCTCTTTCTTGTTGGGTGTCGCTCGTCCTGATCTGGGCGGGTTTTGTCTTGTTTCTTCTCTGGCTGCTCCCCCCCCTCTGTGGGGCGGCGGGCGCCGGCCGGCCCTGTGGTCGCCTTCCCTCTGGGGTCCGGCGCGCCGCCTTGTGTGGCGCTCCCGGATCCCTGGGGGGTTTTGGCTTGCTGGGGGCGGTCGGCGTCCGGCGCTCCCTGGGGGGGGGGGGTGGCCGGGGCTGTTCCTTGGGGAACTTTTACTAATCGGGGGGTTGCGCCGTCGGGGTGGGGGTCTTCTTGGGGTCGGTCGGCCGTGGTTCTCCGCTCGCCGCTTTTCGGGCTCCACCTCCGCCGTTTATTCGGCGGATTTGGTGGTAGCCCTTGTGGCGGTGGTCCGCGGGCGGCCGTCCTCTGGGGGGGTCTCTCTCTCCCGGCGGTATTGGCCCTCCCTGTATCTTAACGGGCCGTATCGACCCCCCCTTTCTAACACGGGCCCATGGGCCTGTGCTTTGTTTTCTTTGGTGGTGGGCATCCCTTTCTTTTTGTGGAATCCTCCTCCGGATAGGAGGTTTTCCTGTCTCGTTTTGTTCGTACACGTCTGTGTACTTTTTGTTTATGGGGGCGCGGATTTCCCGGACGAACTGTCCCGTAACCGATGAAGAGGTTCCTCATTGATGATATGGCTACCCGCGGCCAGTATCATGAGGACTCTCTGAGGTGGTCGAACAACCGGTCCACGACTGGTTTGTTGTTCTTCGACTAGGGGCCGTTCGGTCCGGGGCTGAAGCGCCCCCATGGTCAGACCTCCGTGAGTCCTAGTGTAATTGTTTTACGTGTTTCCGGGCAATTTGCACGGACCGTCTCGTCGCGTGATGTAATACCTCGTGTTTTCCGCGTGACGTGACTGTGGTCCTGTCTTGGTGTTTTGGGAGAGTTTTTAGTGGGTGCAAGCCCCACACACCCCGGGAGCCGGGCCCGGGCAGTGCGCGAGGCATTTTCTCTCTTCCACCAAAAAAAAAAAAAAAAAAAAGGACCTTGCAAGAACTCGGATTTACCGATAACACGCTGATCAACGGGGCGGTGAACACCCACAGAGGACGTTCCTTCGTGGTGTTCAACGGTAACTCGGTGGGCGAGATAGACGAATGTGCGAAGAGAGTCTCCAAATTTACGCCTTTCGAAGCGACGTTTCCCGGAATACCGACCGGCGTGACGTCGATCTTCCGATACATCGACGGCAATCTGCACTTCACCACTCGCACGCAGTTCTACAGATTCAACGAATTTACGAGGACCGTCACGACGGCCGGTAAATTCGATCTGCGGATGCTAAATATAGTCTGCCCTAAGGCTGAACTGTTGCAACAGTTGCGCGATCTCCTCGATCGAATCGTACGCCTCAAAGATAATTTATTAACGTCGCCAGAGAACGATCCGGACGAAGACAACGACGGCGGCGTTCGGCTCTCCGATCGCCGTATCCGCCGAAGGAAGTAGAGAACGCGCAAATTTCCCACACCACACCACACCACACCACACCACACCACACCGCACCGCGCATCGCGCTATGTAAGCGAGAACTTTTCTACTTATACCGACGTGTACCCCCCCCTCCCCCCCAAAGCATCAGTATCGCATCGTCAGCCGAATACGACGCGTCGGAAAGAAATCAGAAACGAACGGCGCTACACAACCCGTGTGAAATGTTCTCGACGTTGACCGATCGACCCGCGCCGAAGAGTACTTCTTCTCGCGAATTCGGAGACAAAAGACAACAAAGAACGAATACGATGGACGATGGAATTGACGGACGATCGTCCTCCTCTTCGGGAGCCGCGTTCCAGCTCTAACCCGCCCGCGAACACGCCCGTCGAGGTGCCCACGACGCGCGTCCTGACGACGCGTTATCTGCTGACGTCGACCGGCTACAAATACTTAGCCGTAGGTATCACGATTAAGACAGCGTGGTACAATATACCTTCGCCTTCGTACGTGGATATCGCCCTGGGAGATAAACAGGGCAAAGAAATGTGTCTGACGCTCGATACGTGGAAAGGACTGGTCGAGCGGAAACGCGACATATTGTCGTGCATGCAATCAAACCTCGCCGACGGTAGAACCCACCCTCCCGCACCGATAAAGATCGGGGACTTGACGCTGCGATTCGGATTACTCAACAACCTGTCGATCGTGCATATGGAGCTACCCAACGCGACTCGTCTGGTGATGTCGCTCGCGACCCTGCGCAACCTGTTCGATCTTCGATTCTGCGTCGATCGCATCGTCTCGGCGCTAATCGCGGCGACCGAGGAGGTCGGCGCGAAGTATTCGCGCTATCGGGAAATAGCCCTCAACGCGACCAAGACGGGAACTTCGCCTAGAAACGCGATAATGAAGAGCGAATTCTTCGACCCTAACAACATCCTCGACTGTGAGATCGCCGCGCTCTGTTTCCGAAAATAATGTCGCGACGCAAGTCCGCAATTATACATGTATTCATACGCGCAAAACAGTGCAAACGCGCGTCAACGTACGTATATATATATATTTTGTATTTCTTCGAAACGAATAAAACTACACGTCTCGTCTGAGCGTTCTCTCTTTCTTTTCCCGCCCATTTTTTTTCAAATCCGTTCTTATCTCGACGCGACCCCCGCGCTCCTCAGATTCCCCCGAATCCGCTAAATCCACGATCGCGTCGTCCGCCGCGCGAATCGCAACGGACTTTCGACCGAGGAAAAAACGAAAACGAAGAAAGGCGATCGGGACCCGCGAAACGAACAACCTTGAACGCATTTTCGCGGAACGTCGAGAGAAGAGACTTTGAACGAGTTCAAGCGAGTTCGGACGCGCCCAAACGAGTTCGGGCGAGTTCGGGCGCGCGAAAAAATTCGATCGCGATTTCCCGTGCGCGGTCGATAACGCGCGACGCTCAGTTAGCGCGCGACGACCAACGGACGCGCTCGACGACGCTCCCGCCCCCGTCCTCTATCGGTAACGCTCCTAACCTCCGACAGGTCGCGGGGGGTTAGGGGGCGCGGGGAACTGGGCGAGGGAAAACGCGCTCGACCAATCGCCGACCTCCTTTCCGTTCTCCAACGGAAAGGCGAGGCGCGATTGGTCGAGCGCGCTCCCCCCTCGCCCAGTTCCCCCGCGCCCCCCAGCCTCCCGCGACCGGCCTGAGGCTAGAAGTGTATATAACACCCCTACTGACATCGACTCGTTTCATTTCTCACTGGGTATAAGCCGAAATATATCCTCTGTAAACATTGAAATTAATAAAGTTTATTTGTATCAACAAATTATAACACATGTACTTATTTTACGATTACGATTTTACATTTTATTCTTTATATCAATTGCAACCCGATTTCCCTCGGTCTCGCTAGCCGAAGGGGCGCAGCTGCAAATTAATCGTCCGCTCACCAGACGATAGCTCAGGGAGGCTGACAATGTTAATTCTCTTACCGTAGTATTGATATCTCGGATCCAAGGCGATACGTTCTTTTATTGGGCGCCAGGTGCGATTATAGACGCGCACCACGTCTCGGAAATGTCCGTTCTCCCGGTTTCGACGCGAGCTCAGGGCGTAGTTCCGTGTGGTAAAGGTGGAGGTGGAGAGGGGACGTAACGCAATCGGCACAAATAAAGCTCAATGCAATCAAGTAAACAATAACAATCAAGTATATTTAATAAAGGGAATCAGATCATAGCGGAGATCCACGGCCTGATGTCGCTCAGGTGGTCGGTAGCAACGCGGTAACCGAACGGCGGCAAGCGCCCGCGCCAGGTCCGCGGCTTTCACGCCCGTGAGGCTCCCCTTCTCGAAGACGCACAACGGTCTCGATCCGATAAACGCAACACTCTCAATAATCTCGACTCGATGAGCTCTCGACTCACGTAACAATCTCGACTCGCATACAATACGCGCAAGACAAACCCGCCGGTGCACGACACCGTACCGCAATGCGCTCGCGAATTCCCCTCCGAGCGAGCTCGCCGATACTTGCTCGCGTCCGCGACACAAAATATCCGCGAAGCTCTCGGCCTCTCGAGACGCACGATACTACTCCGCGCACGGCAAACACCCGCGCGCCCGAAGGCGCAACGCGACAATCGCAATCACAAGAACCGAACACGCCACAATAATTCCGAATCTCGACTATACAACACCGAATATACAATCTCGAATACGAAAAGCACACACGAATTGACTGTCGACCGCCAGCGGGGTATCGAGGAGGGCTTTCTATAATATTCTCGGCTACGATCTCGGCCGGCCACGTGCCCGCGACTTCCGGTTGATGGTTGCGACAAGCTAGCCGGCACCCACGACGACGGGAGCCGGCATCCACAATGTACGCGGTATTCTAAACGGTACGATCACTCACTTGCCGGGTCGCGACCGAGATCGAGCCCTTGCCTACGTGGTAGCACCGGAGTGAAGATCTTACAGTTCTGCGGCTCGCTGCTGCTCGGCGGTGCTGGGACGCTCGTCCTGGGATGGCTCCTCGTTCGCGGCTCGATCGACAGTGAGGAGCGGCCGGTTCGGCGGGACCGCGCCGGGCCCCCGCACTCGCGCCCTCAAGCTCGCGGGTTTTCCGCCCCGCCGATTGGTCGTGTGTGTCGCCCTGCTCGCGACGCTGCGGACGATTTTCGCCGTTTCCCGCGGCCCATTTGAATCGGCTGCTGTGTCGCATGGGCCCTTCGCGGTTTTCCGCCCGGCTGGCCAGGCCGCGGCGGCGCCGCTCGGCCCTTTGGGCGCCGCGGGGTGAAGTGAGTGGGCCACCCACCCGCGCTGCAGCCGCGGTGGTGCACCCATAGTCATGCTGCGGCGGGGCCGTGTTGCTGTGCGAGACATTCCTGGCGCTACTCCAGCGGCAGGTCCCGGCGGCCCGCCCGTCGGCCGACCACTCCGCCGCAAGTCCTCCGTGCGCCCGTCGTTCCCTCGTTGCGACTCTTGTCGTTACAAAAGGCTCGATGATCCCACGCTCCGGTACCACCTGTCAATCCTGCGGAACTTAGACTATTAATTAACGCAGCGGCCCTTCCCCGACTCGCGCCGAGGCGCCATCCCCGGCCTTCCCCTCGGCCGAGCTACCGTCTGGGTGGAGGACGGGACAAATGTCACGTCACACAATAGAAACCTATGTATTGATATTTCATCGGTTAAACATATCTATCGTACATCGTTCAACTATATAAGTTACGACTTCGAAGTTATTTAGTGACGCAAAGGATCCTGTTTTAAAAAACTACGCATTTTAACAATAAATTTTTTTACAACTATAATTAAAAATATGATAATCAGTAAAAAAATTATTATAATTAAAAAAAAAATAAAACATTCTTGTACGTTTTAATCATCTTTAAACTATACACCAAAAACGGCAAATTTATTGATGAATTTATTGATGAATTTATTAATTTTGACTAATAATACATTAACAGCAATATAGAATTACTGACTCAGTCACCAATATTATAGTACAAATTACTATACTATCAGTGTAAGTAACAATCATACGATTATATAAAACCCGACTGTTTGTCTGTCCGTCCGTCTGTCCGCGAACTACTCATTCGTTAGTGGGCCGAATTTTTACCAAAAGTATATGAAACAGAGGTAGAATTTCCCGGGAACTGCCATGATGTGTACAGTTTTTCGTTACCGATTTTCTGGAAGCCGGTTTTAGAAATTTTTTCAATTTTTCGGGAATTAATTGACCGAATTGCAAAGAGAGGGAGAGGGAGAGAGAGAGAGAGAGAGAGAGAGAGAGAGAGAGAGAGAGGGGGGGAAGAGGGAGAGAGAAGGAGAGGGAGACTATTTGCGTGTCTTATTACATATGTCCTCCGGGGCGAAGCCTGGGTAACCAGCTAGTATAGTATATGCATGAAAGTATAATGAAAATTAATAAAACCATAAGACATGTAATTTACTATTATTATATCATATCTAGACATAATAATAATTATAAAATTGACATAGATTTATACACATTGGAAGTATGCATTTCGAACAAATATACGACATATTGATATCGGTAATAATCCAATTTAATAAGAATCTTACGTATATAATGAATACAGAGGTTGTCATACATAAGAAACGATAGACTGTATCGTGAAATTTTGATCCAAATACATAAGTATCAGGACTCGACTAAAATCTGCAAAAATATTCTAAACTTCATATTTTTCAGATGAAAAACGAAAGCACCTGAATGCGTTCTTTTTCATATAATCCGATTAATCCAGAGATGCTGGATTCCTATCCGGAAGTACCACATGTGCATGATAAATGTTACATAAGAAACGAAAGACTCTATTGTGAAATTTCGATTCAAATGCATAAATATCAGGATTCGACTAAAGTCTGTAAAAATATTCTAAACTTCATATTTTTCAGATAGAAAACGAAAGCACCTCAATGCGTTCTTTTTCATATGATCCGATTAATCCAGAGATGCTGGATTCCTATCCGGAAGTACCACATGTGCATGATAAGTGTTACATAAGAAACGAAAGACTCTATTGTGAAATTTCGATTCAAATACATAAATATCAGGATTCGACTAAAGTCTGTAAAAATATTTTAAACTTCATATTTTTCGGATTGAAAACGAAAGCACCTTAATGCGGTTTTCTCATATGATCCGATTAATTAAGAGATGCGGGAGTCTTATTCGGAAATACGAGATGTGTATGGTAAATCTCACATAAGAAACGATAGACTCTATCGTGAAACTTTGATTCAAATACATAAGTATCAGGATTCGACTAAAGTCTGTAAAAATATTTTAAACTTCATATTTTTCAGATAGAAAACGAAAGCACCTCAATGCGGTTTTTTCATATAATCCGATTAATCCAGAGATGCTGGATTCCTATCCGGAAGTACCACATGTGCATGATAAATGTTACATAAGAAACGATAGACTCTATCGTGAAATTTTGATTCAAATACATAAATATCAGGATTCGACTAAAGTCTGTAAAAATATTCTAAACTTCATATTTTTCAGATAGAAAACGAAAGCACCTCAATGCGGTTTTTTCATATGATCCGATTAATTTAGAAATGCGGAAGTCCTATTCGGAAATATGAGATGTGTATTGGCAAGTCTCACATAAGAAACGATAGACTCTATTGTGAAACTTTGATTCAAATACATAAGTATCAGGATTCGACTAAAGTCTGTAAAAATATTCTAAACTTCATACTTTTCAGATAGAAAACGAAAGCACTTCAATGCGGTTTTTTCATATAATCTGATTAATCCAGAGATGCTGGATTCCTATCCGGAAGTACCACATGTGCATGATAAATGTTACATAAGAAACGATAGATTCTATCGTGAAATCTTGATTTAAATACATAAATATCAGGATTCGACTAAAGTCTGTAAAAATATTCTAAACTTCATATTTTTCAGATAAAAAACGAAAGCACCTCAATGCGGTTTTTTCATATAATCCGATTAATTTAGAGATGCGGGAGTCCTATTCGGAAATATGAGATGTGTATGGCAAATCTCACATAAGAAACGATAGACTCTATTGTGAAACTTTGATTCAAATACATAAGTATCAGGATTCGACTAAACCCTGCTTAAAATAATGGATAGAAAACAATAAAATTACATTAGGTTCAGCATGAATTTCAACGTAAATCAATGTAAATTAATAAGATCTATTTGTTAAAGATATTTTAACGTATAAACTTCCTATAACATGCAATAGTATTTTATGATAAATTCACTATTTATTGGAATTATACGTGGAAATTCACATAAGTCACATATAATATCAAATCATGAGAGAATATGTGGTATATTTTATTATGTTTTTGTGATTAATATTTTATAAATATCTATCATAAAAAAGAGAAATGCACTTGGTATCCTATTGAATAAAACTTTTTAAAGCTCAAAGTCTATTATAATTTATCAGAATTTGTCATTCAGCATTTGTATTTAAATAAATATGTAGGTTTATAAACCAGAGCATATTGCAACGTATACAATATTTTATAATAAAATTATATGTTATTGAATACTGTACAATTCAATTAGACCTTTTCATAATATTCTATGTACTTCTAATCTATAATATTCCTTAATATTATATGCTCTTATTTTTATGGTATTCCATGACATTCTATTTTCTTATTTCATGATATTCTATAACATTCTGTACTTTTACTGAATAATATTTTATAATATTATATTTTCCTATTCTATGATGGTCTATAATATTCTGTTTTTCCATTCTATAATATTCCATAATATTCTATTCTCCTATCTATATAAACTCGGCACAAAAATTAAAGGAACACTTAAATTTTCTTAAAAACTAGGCAAAATTTGAGCAGCTGTATCTTCGTTAAAAATGAACAAAATTTAAGTTTAAAAAAAGGGTTTTAAAGCTTGAAATCTCTACTTTCAGAAGATCACTATTTTCTTTTAGTTTCTGTGAGTTTGGTAATTTTTACATATAGAAAACCACGAGCTGGACAAAATGGGAAATTTTCTTCTCACTTTGTGGGCCTGTCACGTGCTCAAAAAAATCCTGCGAAATTTTTTGACTTTCCAATGTGAAAGCTCGAAGTTTTCCCTACAAAATCTTTTTTTAAAAATGTTTCTACGATTTTTTGTTACTGAGTTAACGCGGATTGAATAAGAAATGACCATTTTGACTTTGATTGCTCATAACTCCGTTAAAAATCATCGTACCGCAATTCGCAAAATGGATTCTTAAAGCTAAAACTTTGCTCTATCAAGTCGTATAATCGCCAATTTTTTTATAAAGATGTTTGGATACATTACAAGTGAGTAAAGATGTCGTAAAAATTTGCAATTTTTTACTTTCTTATTTAGATCCAAAAAACAATTGTGCAGAACAACAACAAAAATTTATTCTTTACGTTTTTTTCTACTTTTAAGTATCCTACATTTAAAAAAAATTTGCCGAATAGCTATGAGATTTTCTTCATGGTGGCCACTATGGTTTTACGAGGCAAAACGTACAAAAAATTGTGAAATTGCTTAATTTCAGTAAAAATCAAGAAAAAAATTAAAAATAACGTCTGGCGGACGTTGAAAAACTGTTTTCAATTACGCTGACAATACATTAAAGATGAGTAAGTGTCAGCATAAACTAGAAAGACTTTTTTATAAAAAATTAATGTTTTGTGTTTTAAAAATTTGAAAAAATACCGCCGGCATTAGCGTTACCCAAAGCATACGAGGAAGTTGCCCGGTCGGATTTACGCTTTGTTATGCGCGCGTGCGCGTGCGTAAGTGTATGTGTGTCATTCAGCTGAGACCCCGCGACTCGTCGCTTTCGCAGTATTTTATGACTCTAAACTCATTCATGACTATGTATGCGTGCGCGCACACGCGCGTGTTTGTATGTATGTGTATGTATGTGTGTGTTCCGTATGCGTGTGTACGTACGTACATGCGTGCGTGAATAGGTGAGTGGATAGATGGTCGTAGGTGGTAAAATGAATTTTTTCAAATTTCGAAAACACAAAACATTAATTTCTTATTAAAAAAAGTCTTTCTAGCTTATACTGGTATAAATTTTAAAAAATTTATTTTACCACCTATGACCATCTATCCACTCACCCACACGCGCACGCATGTACGCATGCATACATACACATACACGCATGCAGGCGCACGCACACACAGTCATAAATAAGTTTAGAGTCATAAAATACTGCGAAAGCGACGAGTCGCGGGGTCTCAGCTGAATGACACACATACACATACGCGCACGCGCACGCGCGCATAACAAAGCGTAAATCCGACCGGGCAACCTCCTCGTATGCTTTGGGTAACGCTAATGCCGGCGGTATTTTTTCAAATTTTTAAAACAAAACATTAATTTTTTATAAAAAAGTCTTTCTAGCTTATGCTGACACTTACTCATCTTTAATGTATTGTCAGCGTAATTGAAAACAGTTTTTCAACGTCCGCCAGACGTTATTTTTAATTTTTTTTCTTGATTTTTACTGAAATTAAGCAATTTCACAATTTTTTGTACGTTTTGCCCCGTAAAACCATAGTGGCCACCATGAAGAAAATCTCATAGCTATTCGGCAAATTTTTTTTAAATGTAGGATACTTAAAAGTAGAAAAAAACGTAAAGAATAAATTTTTGTTGTTGTTCTGCACAATTGTTTTTTGGATCTAAATAAGAAAGTAAAAAATTGCAAATTTTTACGACATCTTTACTCACTTGTAATGTATCCAAACATCTTTATAAAAAAATTGACGATTATACGACTTGATAGAGCAAAGTTTTAGCTTTAAGAATCCATTTTGCAAATTGCGGTACGATGATTTTTAACGGAGTTATGAGCAATCAAAGTCAAAATGCTCATTTCTTATTCAATCCGCGTTAACTCAATAACAAAAAATCGTAGAAACATTTTTAAAAAAAGATTTTGTAGGGAAAACTTCGAGCTTTCACATTGGGAAGTCAAAAATTTTCACAGAATTTTTTTGAGCACGTGACAGGCCCACAAAGTGAGAAGAAAATTTCCCATTTTGTTTAGCTCGTGGTTTTCTATATGTAAAAATTACCAAACTCACAGAAACTAAAAGAAAATGGTGATCTTCTGAAAGTAGAGATTTCAAGCTTTAAAACCCTTTTTTTAAACTTAAATTTTGTTCATTTTTAACGAAGATACAGCTGCTCAAATTTTGCCTAGTTTTTAAGAAAATTTAAGTGTTCCTTTAATTTTTGTGCCGAGTTTATATAAGTCACGTCTTCTGTCTGTCTGTATGTACGCGAACTACTTCCACATTTATGGGCCGATTCTCTCGAAATTGGTACCAAAATGTTGCAAATTTTTCGGGGATGAAAATGTCGCGGCTTTTTTTTGTTTTACGCCCCCCCCCCCCCCCCCCCACTCATTAATGTATGTCTGTCTGTATGTCTGTCTGACCGCGAACTACTCATTCGTTAGTGGACCGAATTTTTACCAAAAGTATATGAAATAGGGGTAGAATTTTCCGGGGATGAAAATGTCGTGGTTAATTTTTCGTTACCGATCTTCTTGGAAATCGGTTCCGAAATTTTTTCAAATTTTAAGAGAATTAATTGACCAAATCTCAAAGAATTGTATATGAAGTAAGGGTAGAATGTCCCAGAGAGTGCCATAAAATGTACAATTTTTTGTTACCGATCTTTTTGGAAACCGGTTACGAAATTTTTCCAATTTTTCGGGAATTAATTGACCGAATCGCAAAGAATTGTATATGAAGTAAGGGTAGAATTTCCCGGGGATTGCCATAAAGTGTATAGTTTTTTGCTACCGATTTTCTGGAAACCGAGTATAGATTTATACATATGAAATAAATATATATAAAATAGAAAAAAAGGAAGAAAAGAAGGAGGATGATAAGGAGAAAAAGAAGAAGCGGAAACAAGAGTGACTATAAGTTGCCGATTTCACATATTAAATGTCATAATCATGGAAAATACATCGGAAATGAAAGCGATAAGTAATGAAATGGAACATAATTCGAGTGAAGAATCAATAGAAAGATTGAGAGAATTGGAAGAAAGAATTAGAAATGGTATATAAGAATAATAATTAATTAGTTAATTGTATATAGATGTTTAAATCGTTTATACGATTTTTTTCAATATATAAAATTTCAGCATTAGAAGATGGTGAGGACGAGATATCAATAACTGCAATGACAATGATTCAATTTGAAAGATCACAAGATAATATAACAGAATGTGAAAAGAAAGAAAATTGTATGGAGGAAAAGAAGGAAGAAAAGAAGGAGGATGATAAGGAAAAAAGCCAGGAAAAGACAGAATGTGAGAAGAAAGAAAATTGTATGGAGGAAAAGAAGGAAGAAAAGAAGGAGAATGATAAGGAGAAAAGCCAGGAAAAGAAGCGGAAACAAGACGCTGACAAGGATGAAAAAAATCACAAGAAAAAAAATTATAAATTACAATTATTATATAAATAAATATTATTTTTTATATATATGTATTTAATATGTATAAATCTATATATATTTATTAAAAAATATATAAATTGTAACTGTAGTATAAAATTATACACAGGCACACAAAATAAAAAAGTGGTCTGTACTTTTGACCAGACCCACCTATCTTTATGTATTTTGACGCGCTAAATTCGAATCTGAAGTCCGTTTAGCCCAAACACCCTCAAAATTTTGAGTAAATTGCAAAAAATAGCTAAAAATTGCCAAAAATCACGTTAACGAGTGCGAGAAAATTCGGAAAATTTTTTTCTGACCTGGATCAAGTGTGTTTCTTTCGTATTTTAATGCACTGATTCCGAATCTGAAGTCTGTTGAGCTTCATTACTAAAAAATGTAGCAAAATCACAAATAAAAAAAACTGAAAATCGTGAATAGTAAAAAATCCAGAAAAAAATGTCATGGATATGAATTACTTCAGAACAAATTGTACAGAATCAGGTTTACTTTGATGTTCTTCTTATACTGTTCTTCTCTTGTAGCGAACTCTTTTCTCTTCGAATGACCTATGCAGTGGGTTTCTCTTTCTCTTCTTCCCATTCTGATTCGTTTCTCTCTTTAGTGTCCAACAGCAATCTGCCATCATGTTGATATCCCATCTTCCTTGGTATCAATTTTCCATTTTATGTATATCTTGATCTCCTTGTTCTTCACTGTAGTCTCCAAGGTTTTCAGGAAAGTAGTTAAGATGAGAATGTAGAAAGTACAATTTGAGATTCATCAAGCAACCTAACTTTTTAAAATTTTTCAACAACTCTTCAACCAAATTCTGATAATCCTCACTCCTCTCATTTCCTAAAAAGTTCTGAGATACATTTTTGAAATTTTGCTTTCAGTGTCATTTATCGGTGTAGTAAAATTTTCGTCTCGAAAAAAAGTTTGAATTTGAGGACCATCAAAGATACCCTCTTTCAATTTTGCATCACTTATCGCGGGAAACTCCTCTCCTAAGTATTGAAAACAGTCACTATCTTTATTCAAAGCTTTGACAAACTGCTTCATGAGACCAAGCTTGATATGAAGAGGTGGTAGCAGATTTTTCGAAGGATCAATCAATGGTCTGCGTATGTTCCTTGATCCCGGATGAAACTCCGTTCTCTTTGGCCATTCCTTCTGAATATAGTGATTTATCCTGTGATTTATCCTGAAAACCTTGGAGACTACAAAGGAGGATGGGATATCAACATGATGGCAGATTACTGTTGGACACTAAAGAGAGAAACGAATCAGAATGGGAAGAAAAGAAAGAGAAACCCACTGCATAGGTCATTCGAAGAGAAAAGAGTTCGCTACAAGAGAAGAACAGTATAAGAAGAACATCAAAGTAAACCTGATTCCGTACAATTTGTTCTGAAGAAATTCATATTCATGACATGTTTTTCTGGATTTTTTACTATTCACGATTTTCAGTTTTTTTTTATTTGTGATTTTGCCAAATTTTTTAGTAATGGAGCTTAACAGACTTCAGATTCGGAATCAGCGCATTAAAATACAAAAGAAATACACTTGATCCGGGTCAGAAAAAATTTTTCCGAATTTTCTCGCACTCGTTAACGTGATTTTTGGCAATTTTTAGCTATTTTTTGCGATTTACTCGAAATTTTGAGGGTGTTTGGACTAAAAGGACTTCAGATTCGGATTCAGCGCGTCAAAATACATAAAGATAGGTGGGTCTGGTCAAAAGTACAGACCACTTTTATTTTTTTGTGTGCCTGTGTTATTATTACTACTATACATGTCTCTTGCTATACATATCACACACATACACACACGTACGCACACGCACGCACACACCCACACCCACACACATATCACATATATACACACACGCACGCACACGCAGCACAAACCCACACCCACACACATATCATATACATACACACACGCACGCACACGCACGCACACACCCACACCCACACACACACACATACAGAGAAGCAGCAAAAATCAGCATAATGTAAGTAAATTTGAATTAATGCTTCTTTTTCCTCTAAATTTTTCGCTGCTGATGTCCTTTAAAAGAAATATATATATATATAATAGATTAATAACTTCGATTCTTTCTCTTTCTCTCTCTCTTTCTCTCTCAATTTTATTCGCTCCCTCTTTCTCTCTCTCTTTCTCTCTCTCTCTTTCTCTCTCTCTGTCTTTTTTTCTCTCATCAAATATTTTTAATTAAATAGGGGAATAGGATTGTTCCCAATGAGATAAATATAATTTATTAAACACAAAATATTAAAAACTTACATATGAACATTTATAACACATAATAATATATTGATTAATACGTATAATATAACATAAATTATAATATAACATAAATTATTACATGTTGATATAATTTATGATAGTTTTATTTCCGCGGCCACGTTTGCGTCCACGGCCACGTCCGCCTAAAAATGAGGATACATTCAAAATTAATGACGAAATCCTTTGTTTAATGGAAGGAGAAGAAAAAGAGTATCTCTCAATTGACTCTATTGTAAGTGGTGATCCACAAGAGCAATTGAATTTTCCAACTGAGTTTTTAAACTCTCTGACACCTTCTGGAATGCCAGTTCATCGACTTAAAATAAAAGTCAGTGCTACAATAATTCTATTAAAAAATTTAAATACTAAAAAAGGACTCTGTAATGGCACAAGATTTATTATTATTAATTTGAAAAATAATCTAATTTATGCGGAGGTTTTAACTGGTCCTGCTCGAGGACAGATTGTCTTTATTCCAAGGATAGATTTAATTACAAGTGATTTGGAACTGCCATTTAAGTTTAAACGAAGACAGTTCCCTATTCGAGTGTCATTTGCTATGACAATCAATAAATCACAAGGACAAAGTTTAGAAAAAGTTAGGATTTATTTGCCACATCCTGTATTTGCTCATGGTCAACTTTATGTGGCATTTTCTAGAGCAACCAAAAAGGAAAGTGTAAAAAATAAGATTGATGAATTCAGCAATTAAGGACATCTAATAGAAGGAACTAAAAAATGTTTTACAAAAAATGTAATATACAGAGAAATTTTATAAATTTAGAATTATAAAATTGTATAAGTGAGTAATATAATAATTAAAATGTTAATAAAATATATATTTAAAAATTTTTATATAAATTATATGAAAAATTATAAATATTAAAATTGTAAAAGTAATTTTATAAATAATAATTAATCGCAAACTACTTCCATATTTATGGGCCGATTCTCTCGATTTTGGTACCAAAATGCAAATTTTTCGGGGATGAAAATGTCGCGACTTTTTTTTGTTTTACGCCTACCCCCCTACTCACCTACGCACAAAACATACACATCTAACGCGCGCACACACGCCTGAATTATATTAATATACTAGCTGGTTACCCTGGCTTCGCCCGGAAGTCGTTTTTCTTGAAACGACTTCATTTGTGTTTCAATATCCTTATTGTGGACAAACAGGAATGTGTCGGGTGGTTGATTTAAAGACGGTAGTTTAATTTTTCTGCATGAATAACACATTCTAAGTGTTTAAGTTTTAAATTTTTTTACTTGACAATATAAAAAATAATATTAAAAAACTTAATATTTACCCCAGAATAATAATAATTATTCTCGGGTCTTCCGTCGTCCACGATTGTGCGGCGCGAGCGGCAACGCGGGCTCGCACTGCGAGAGGGTTCGACTCGCGTCCGCTACGCGGCGCATCGTCGGTATATTTTTGCATTATTAAGATTCAACATCGACCTCTATATCTAGGGCAGCTCGCGCCGCCCTAAAATCTGACGCCTTACAAGAAAAACAACTCGAAAAAGAGATTGAATTTTGAATGTGAGAAGCCGATTAGCTTGAAACTTGGTGACATTTATGAATATATGTTCGGCTCGAACTCTGAGCCCAAACCAAATTTCAAGCTAATCGGCTTCTCACATTCAAAATTCAATCTCTTTTTCGAGTTGTTTTTCTTATAAGGCTATTGATATTCGTAATTTGAATCATAACTAAATGCCTCTAATTTCAAATCGGATCGCATAAATGTTTTCATGAATTAAACATGTCGTAACCGGTCTTTTTCTACTCGCGATGTACACGGTACCTCGATTTTTTAATTAAAAAACCAAGGAATAAAATTGGTAATCGGTAAGTAAAAAATCTATAACACTCCTCGGGAAATTCTACCCCTACTTCATATACAATACTTTCAAAAGAGAAAATTAATAACATTTTGGTAAAATAAGTTTTAGTGAAAATAAGAGTACATTATACATTTTATATTACTCACCAGAAAATTCTACCCCTGTTTCATATATTACATTTTATATTACTTACCAGAAAATTCTACCCCTGTTTCATATATAATTCTTTGAGATTCCGTCAATTATTTTCTGAAAAATTGAAGAAATTAGAAAAATCGGTTTCCAGAAGATCGGTAACGAAAAACTATACACCCTATAACACTCCTCGGGAAATTCTACCCCTACTTCATATACAATACTTTCAAAATCGGTCCAATAGTTTCTAAGATTACCCCGAACAACAGTACAAACTTTTCCCCTTTATATAATAGTAGAGATATATACAGATCTATATATATCTATATATAGATTTATAGTTTAGGAACGCTAGTTATGATATTCTACAATACTCTGTACTTGTACTGAAAAATATTCTATAATATTCTATTGTCTTATTCTATGATATTCAATAATACTCAAATCTCCTATTCGATGATATTACATAAAAATTCTAATCTCCTATTCTATGATATTCCATAATATTCTATTCTCCTATTCTATGATATTCTATAATATTCTGTACCTCTACTTAATAATATGCCATAATATTCTATTCTCCTATTCTATAATATTCTATAATATTATATCGTCCTGTCCTATATGATATTCTATAGTATTCTATTTTCCTATTCTATGATATTTTATAATATTCTGTACTTCTACTGAATAATATGGTATAATGTTACATAATATTATATCCTCCTATTCTATGATATTCTATGATATTCTATTTTTCTATTCTATGATATTCTATAATATTCTGTACTTGCATGTACTGAATAATATTTTATAATATTCTGTTTTGCTATTCTATATGGTATTCTTTTGTTACGTCCCGCGAACTCCACGATTCCCCTTTTTCGCGGAAATTCCTATGGGTCTAAGATAGGGCGTAAGATTATGATAGATAAACAAAGCGCGGACGGTTATCGATCCGAGAGTAAGTCTTGATCTCCTCACATTCCCTTTTTATGATCAACCATCTATTTGGTTGGGCAACTAAAAGCAACCCTCCAGATGATAAATTACTAACAGACGGGGAATATGGCGACCAGATTCTCATGAGCCTTATCGGGCCCATAACTATAAACCCGGCGCCACGACGCGTAAAAGGGACCGTAACCCTAGACATGGGTCGATGGGGATCTGTATATTATCACGCGGCTAGCTCGAATTGCCCGCGGAATGCTCCGGCAAACAGAAACAAAACCTAACAAGCGGTTTCTTGAGAACACGTGGCGGAAGTTTCTGTTTGCACTCAGCAATTAAACTGCAATAAAATTGTACTTAAGATTAGAAGGACATGGGCCGTCAGTCAGTAACTCGAGCAGGGGAAAAATAAGAGACCCTAATAAAAGAAAAAAAAACAACAACGATACTTGAGTCACTAGAAGAAGCGATGGGTTACACCCACCGACGAAACCAAGAAAACAGGGGGTTTGTGCAGGGGACTCACCAATGGAAAACCGGAAAAATCGATAACCGTCTCTAAGCTTCTAGGATAGGCAAAGACTTAAGAATCTAGCTCTTGGGTAAGAAACATCTCGTCCAATAAGAAATCCTTTAGACCAAAAATTAGAAACATCCCGCCAACCAGGAGTTCCCAAAATGAAAACCAGACACATCCCACACGAAACCCATCCCTTCCATTCCTTACATTTTCCTATATAAACCCTGACATTGCGACACTCATCTTCAAGAAAGCTTCCGACTCTCTTCAAGCGTCTCAAGCAATAGTCTTGTTAATTTTTCTGGAACCACGATTCCGGCCTTAGAGTCAGTGCACAAAAGAATCCGACACCACCTCAGTCGCTCGACTCATCCTCCAACTAGGCCACATTCGCAAAGGAGGCGCTCCCACCCTCGTAATCTGCAAGTAGTAAGTCCTATTCACACTCATATACATATACCTCACCCTTATCTCCCTCTTAAAGTCACACGAGGTCCGATCCCGAGTTAAAGGGATTGAATTCCCTGACTCAAAAGAGGACCGACGATCGCACCGCTCACGGAAGGAGTCCTACCGTCTCTACGGACGTTGACCCTTCCTGAGCCATCGTAAGTGCGTTCGGCTCGCGCCACGCGCCTCAGAGCGTGTACCTGCGAGCGATATTTGTAAGTATCTGGTTGCGTCCTTCCTTACCCCTACCCCTCTGGTTAGCCTTTCCTTCGCTTCCCAGTTTTCTTTATCTTAATCCTGGGGTTGGACGTAACACTTTAATATTCTGTATTTGTACTGAATAATATTATTTTATATTTTATTTTCCTATTTAAGATATTCTATCTATACTTGTTTTAAATAATACTTTATAATATTATATACATATTATTCTATTCTATGATATTCAATAATAGATACTCAAATCTCCTATTCCATAATATTACATAATATTCCAATCTTTTATTCTGGGTGCATTCCGTTTCACGCATGATACGCATGATGCATCATTTATCTTGTTTAACAGTTGGTGAACAACAAGAATAAATGATGTACTATGCGCATCATGCATGAAACGAAATACACCCTCTATATTGCATAATATTCTATTCTCCTATTGTGTAATATTCTATAATATTTTGTTCTTCCATTCTATAACATTCCATAATTTTTATTCGTTGTCTATCTGACTTTTTAAGCAGGGTTAGCTTCTCTTATTTTATGGTAAGATGGATATAAATCGACCCCTCTTACTTTTGCTCCTAATCTGATGTTGAGATATTGATGTTTGGTCAACTTATTGGTCACAATCATGGCTAATGCTTCATCAGCAGAGTAAGGTGTAAATATCAAATTTCTTTTTAGATTGCCATCAATATTTTTAAAAGTTGAAAGTGCTACATTTTTTACCGCTTTTGCACCTGCACTGTTTCCCTCTAAATGAAGATTTACTGATGCAGCATATGCTAATTCAGTTCCACTTGATCTTCGTAATTCTAGTGTTTTTCTAAGCTTTGTGCGATTACAAGAGTTGTCAAATAATTTTTGTGGTCGTCCCCTTTTAGTACGAGCACTTACAGAGAATGGCGCTTCAATTTGAGAATCAATTTCAATAGAAGGAAACTTGACTTTTTTATTTAACCAAGATTCATTCTGCTTCAAAACCAAATCCCAATGTCTTCGGGCTTGACACAATTTTCTAGAAATATCCTTGCAAAAGTTTGTAACAACTCGCAAAACCTTCTGTCTTACCTCTTTATGACGATTATCTAACTTCAGATTTTGAATCTCATAATCTTGTAACTGCTTTGTCTTAAAATCAAATGACGTTGACTGATCTCTTTTTGAATACAAAAATAGAAATAAATCTTTTCTTGTAGGACTATACTCCATTTTATCTAAAGCTATCTTTCACGGCAATCAATGCTACAATGTACCTAAATATCTTATGCTATGCTATGGAATAATTGAATCAGATTGAAGCACGCCTTCTGGTGTGTGGATCAAGGAAAATAGGAAACTGCTCGAGGCTGATCCGAAGATTGGCCTAAGTTGACGAAAAGCACGACAAAAATCGAGAAGATTTGGGAAATCCAGACTCGTCTCGAGAAGATCGATTCTTAAGAAGGAATAAATTAAAAACCAAGGTTTTCTAATAATAGAGAAATCCTTTATTTGCTCTAAAGAATTAATAATTCTGTTTGCTGGGCCGCCCGTTCTATATACTCTGCCGCCCGACTAGATTAAGGCCTATCTACATAAGACGCAGAACGCGAGTCGCAAGACACACGCACAGTCTACATGTCAATCTAACCTCTATACACAGAGAGGTTAGATTGACATGTAGACTGTGCGAGTGTCTTGCAACTCGCGTTCTGCGTCTTATGTAGATAGGCCTTTAGACTAGAAAAACGCCCGCGCCGCGCGGGTTTTTTTTTAGTCTGCTATATTGAATCCGCAATTTTAAATTTTGAAATTTTTATTGCAAAATCGTCATCAGCGATCTCAAAAACTTATATATACCGACGTACATGTGAATACAACAAAATTTAGCATTTTCGCCACATTGAATCCGCCATTTTGAAATTAAGTAGCAATATTTTTTATATACCCCTTACGCTTACCTTTAAAAAGAGCCTAGAAAGAAGTCGCTATCTTTATTTTTGTGGAAGATATAAATTTTTGAAGGACCATCAGGATATTATGTTCCACCAGGCACGAACGGATTAACTATCACGCCATTTTTGAAAGCGCACGTGAGCGCACAAAAATCAGGCGTGATTTTGAAGTTTAAGTATCAACTAACAAAATGCATGTGGTCTCCAAGTGGAACGATGTGGAACACTCAAAATATATTAAAATAAAAATGACACATTTTCTTTTCATTACGTTTTACATTAAAAAACCAAAGTTTTTTTATAATATTATTGTATAAGCTGTACTTTTTTCCCATTAAAAATAAACAGATATATTAAAAATATTCCCCAAATAAGCCCCAAGGCTTACATTCAACGATATAATTATAAAATAAATACATATATATTCTGTATGAAAGTTACGCAATTTTAATTGTGATTTACATTGTCAGTACTGAATGAGAACAAAAACACCATTGAAGACCTTATGCTTATGGAAAGTATTATCTCAGGAAGTAAGAAAAACAAAAATATATTGCAAAATAAATTTAGCAACAAGTGCAAAAATGGATTTTTGTCCAGCTCTTGGCCCACTGTGCGCTGGTCAAATTAACCGGCAACTGTGCGGACGGCGTTTATTTAGACAAGAAATCGTGGCAGCAGTTTCAAGAGAACATGGGACTCGTGAGCGAATATTTAAATGGAGAAAACAAATTGAAGCCGAATTCTATCTCCATTAACAATATCTCCGTCAATTTTACTTCGGCCTACGGAGCAAGATCTATATTGCTGGTGTACAAGAAAAACGAGGAGAATACTTCCACCAGGACGGATCAACGAACAGACGAGGAAAATTGTCCACCGAAGAAACAAAAAACATATGCAGTGGCAATTGTGATGCAGAAGCCTACATTTCTCGGACTGAAAAATATTGCGAAATGTATCGATGCACATTTATCACATTTAAAATCAGTGGCTGATAATGTTAACAATTGCGCGCGTTATCTTATTAAAGAAATAGAGTTAAATCTTCCTAAAAGTTATATAAATGAAGATATTTTAAAATTAACTCTCAGAGGAAATTACAACGACATCGAGCGTAATGTACGTACGCAAATAACCGATTTAACTTTCCTCGATATGTATTTTAATATGGTATTTTTAAAACTTATTTTCTGCGTTTTACCGAAATTCGTCGTATAATTTTGTCAAATCGCAAATTTTAAATTTTATAACATTATTTTTTGAACAATTTGTATTTTTCCCATAAAGAAGAATTTGTAGCAATAAACATTTTTTGTAACTTCTACTTTCTTCTATTTTTCTTCTATCCTCACGTTCTCCGCAACAAATTCCTTTTCTCTTATTTTTTCAGGATTGGTCAAAGTCTACGTAAATTTTTCAAATGCGTTCAATAATAAAAACTTTTATTTAAAACGGAATAATTTTGTTAAGTCACGTACGAACTTGTCCGTTTCTGTTTTACAACCTCATTTCCGCTGGAAATAAGTCTTAACCTTATAACGATGCACCCCTAGCGTCAAGCATCGTTCCCGGCGACCACCCGCCGGATGCCGCCCGACCGACCCTCCGTCGGGCGAGGACAGGGCGCGGTGTGCCCACATTTTTTTAAACGTATCCACAGCACCGTGTGCGCGGGAAACCGCAGCACCGGTGCCTTCTTCGCACGGCGCCGACAAGCGCCGGAGGGAGCCGATCCGCGCCGAAGGCGAGCGCGCGTCAGCATACCCCCACGCGGCTCGCCCGAAGATCGGCCTCCCTCCCACCGGGCCCATCGCGCCGGGCTATATAAGCCGGCGCTCCGGAAAAAGGGCCGACTTCGTCTCCGTTCGAGCTTTCCGCTATTTCTCGACGAAGCCTACCTGCCAGCTCCTAGGGCGACACACCAACGAGGTTCAGGGCTCTGAGTCTCGACGAGGGCTCTCGGGTGTCCCCGTCTTCCACCACCGCCTCCCTGACGGCACGGTTACGCGGGGTCGAGCACGCTCATCGGTGTCGCAATGAGCACTTTCGCTGCCGTTAGCCCCAGGGCCCCCGCATCCTAAATATCGCGTTCCGTCATACCGCGCCGAGTGCACATGCACTATCTTCCGTTGTAAAAACCGCGCTCCGTTAATATCGCGTTCCGTCACACCGCGCCGAGTGCACATGCACTATCTTCCGTTGTAAATACCGCGTGCCGTTACCGTATTGTAAATCCGCAGATCTGTATGTAATCGCGTTCCGTCATACCGCGCCGAGTGCACATGCACTATCTTCCGTTGTAAATACCGCGTGCCGTTACCGTATTGTAAATCCACAGATCTGTATGTAATCGCGTTCCGTCATACCGCGCCGAGTGCACACGCACTATCTTCCGTCGTAAAGATCGCGCTCCGTTAATATCGCGTTCCGTCACACCGCGCCGAGTGCACATGCACTATCTTCCGTTGTAAATACCGCGTGCCGTTACCGTATTGTAAAGCCTCCGATCTGTATGTATCAGTTGAAATAAACCATCTAGTGTGCATTGTAATCTGAGTACTGTCTCTGGGCCATCTCTCGAACTCCTGATCCGGCGAGTTAGTCCGCGTTCGATCCAAAAGATAGGCCGTTACAACCTAGGCAAATCTTAGAAACTAAGCGTATTTGATTATTTTGAAAACTCTTTGTCCAGCCCCAAGTCCTAAAAGAACACGGTCATAAATTATAAAAACTTTTTGATACAAAAAAGGGTGCGTTGAGTTGCGTCACGTTTCGGTACGACGGTCATAAATCATAAAAACTTTTCGATACAAAAAAGGGTTGGGTTGCGTCACGTTTCGGTACGGGTCAGGTCGTTTCTGTCTTTACACCCTTCCCTCTTCTCCTTTCGTGGCAAGACACTCTTAAAAATTCCATTTTCCGTTTTCGGCATCTTAACATCATATCCTTATTTGAGCTTAGCGTCGTCTACCACGTACCCCACCAAAATGGCGCTGGTCGACTCTTCCGCTATTTTTCTGTGTGACTTTAGCGTCGTCCACCACGTACAGACCCAAAAAGACGCTGGAGAGCTTTAGGCGGAGAGCCAATCAGACGCTGGGTAGGTATGGGGTATCCAATCAAAACGCGCCATTAAGTTACTATTTCGAATCTGACATTTTTGTTTCGTAGTCGTCCACCACGTGCAGTCCCCAAAAAAGTCACTAGTCACTAGACACCCTAGGCGGGAGAGCCAATCAGACGCTGGGTAGGTATGGGGTATCCAATCAAAACGCTCCATTTGAAGCCGCCATTTTTGACTTGTAATCTCCCACAACGTGCTACCCCCTCAATGCCACCAGACACCTCAGGGGGGAGAGCCAATCAGACGCTGGGTAGGTATGGGGTATCCAATCAAAACGCGCCATTTAATTACCTCGTTACCCCCATCCCTCACGCGGCAGCCAACCAGAGCGCTCTGAGGTCACGTGGACAGACCGTCTGGCCACGCCTCTGGCGCCGGAGGGGTCGGTGGAGGGAGTTTGTTTTGACGCCCCATACCTACCTACTTACTACTGCCCTATATCTCAATATTTGCAGAAGATACAGCAACCACAGACATTTCTATTTTAAAAATGTCCGTGATTGTGGTAAGGAGGAAAGTTTAAAAAAGAACCCTTTTACCAAATTCAATACCAACCTTTCTTAAGTAATACTCTATTGATTAAAAAAAAAAAACAACCCGATATCTCAATATTTGCGGAAGTTAGAGCAACCATGGACATTTAAAAAAAAATTCAAAATTAAAAAAAAACCCCTTGATTATTAGTAATTTTTATTAATTCTATTATATTTTTCAGTTTTTTCTACTCCTATTTCATGTATAATTTGTTAAGATTTGGTTGATTAGTTCTCGAGTTATAGAAATTCGGTAAATTTGGCACATGCACACACCCATACACACATACACACATACACACATACACACACACATACATAGACATTTTTTTAAATTGCAAATTTTTGACGTTTTAGAACATTCTAAACACATTCAGAAAAACAAAAAAAAATTTTTTTTAACGAAAATAAAGCTTTCTCTATATAAGGAAGCAAAAATAAATATAAATTTTGCAGACGTATAGCATAATTTTAAAATTATTATAAAGTGTAAGACATAAATAAATCAATTAATTTTATATAATAATTCTTCTATATAATAGGTAAAATAGATATGTGTAATCTATCTTCTTCATTTTTGCATTATATACAATTGCTTTTTTATACTACTTTTTTTATTTCCGGATTTTTACTTTAATATACATATATCTGTATATGCATATAATAGAAGGGATTATTAAAAAAGATTCTGAAATGCGGTAATGAAATTTATTTATCTTTATTTATCTTCAGCATTTTCTGAGTTTATCATTCTTTTGCAGATATATCGCAGGTAGTATATATAAAATAAAATAGAGCGTATTAATTTGCATTTGATGATATGTGTTTAGGTACAAGCTTTTCCCTAAAAATTATTTACATTGCATGATGTGTGTGATAACAATTAAGGCGTCGGAATGCACAAATTGCACGATTATATTTGTTGACATTTGCTATTAGAAAAAAAAAACTTCTGCTAAACACTTCTGCCTAATAATAAAGATTAAACTTGTTATTTATATATGTTTATAAGCCTCATTTACAAAATGCATCATAATTTTCAGAAATTGCTAAACTAGCGCAAAATTACGCATGTGACGCAATAAAACTTCTATGTGTGTTTACCAGGAAAGATGCAATATAAAGTAGTGCCTACTTATAATTCGTATTTTTGTTGTTATTAATTTCAGAGTAATAAAAACAGTAAATTTAATTATAAACAATGCTACAAACTTTAATCTTATGTTAAAGCTAGTTTTTAACGCATCAAAGCTATTTATTACACTTTGTAATGACATAAAGTAATATAGAAAAAAGATTATAGATTTTTCGCTTAAAATGTGACAGTAGACTTTCTTAACACAACATTTGTGTAAAATTTTATTTGAGAATTTAATAAAATAAATTTTGGCGTGTATGTATCAAAAATTATTTATGTATATGTATGTATTACGTGCTTTTTACTATTAAGAATATTTCTTCCTTCATTTCTTCTCAATATAATAAATTACACTCAACAAATCACTTTTTCAATCAAACTGTCAATAATACAGTCCCATTTTCGCCTTATTGTCATTTTTATTATATTCTTAACCCTCTATCATCGCTATGTCATTTTTAATATTTTATTTTAAAACTTAAAGTTATATTCTAAATCCCAATTTTCAAATTTTAACTTTTTATTTCTGTTAGCGTTATAAGATTAATTCCTTAACGCAGTTTTGTAAAAATTTTTTTATATCAGAAACGTAAAATACAAAATACTTTTCACAATTTAAGGCGCGAAATCTGTGCAGTGTTTGCATTAGGAATTGACGTGTCCAGCGTCGAATACCGCGAAAAATTTGACAAATATCGATTTACATCAACAGTATTAACAAGATTGTTTTCATAATTGACTTCTCCGCTTTCTCGGCGCTCGAAGACAATTTGATTTTGTCGGAAATATTTTCAAGACAAAACATTGCAAAACGTTTCTTTAAAGTAATTTTTAAAAAATTGGTTCTATTTCTTTTCTTAAACTAAACTACCGCCATGGCTCGGTCTCATCGAACATTCGATCTATGTTATCTCGCAGCATTTTCTCTTGTTCTGAAAAATCGAAATATAAATATTTCCAGCATTTTAAACTTATTGTTAGAGTTTTCTAATTAGAAAAGTATTACGTCAATATTAATTAAATATAGATATATATATCACCTTTAGTTAAATTTGCAATAATACATTGTTTCCGGAGAAACTCTGTGCATAAAGCTCGTGACAGGCCAAAAGCATGCATGTTACAAGTAAAAGTCCTAAAAGAAATCATTAAAAATTGTTATCGTTAAAATAAAATAAAAAAATTATAAATAATTAATTATAGATTTTATTTAATTTATTATAAAGTATTAATTATGGAGTATTTACCCTAACTGTCCGAAGACAATGTTTGCTTGAAACTTTCTATCTTCGGCAGCGAGACTTTCCTGATCTAAGGATTTTGGTCGAGGTGGTACCGGTCTTGACGCTCGCTCACATTGTACTGCGTCAAAAAAAGCAGCCGTCCAAAATCTCATGGACGTCCATATTGGTTGTACGCGTAAATGCGTGTACAGATATTCACGATAGGGCTCTAATCCAGGAACTTCCACTAAAATCACATAATGTACAATCTTAACCATAAGTACTCAGCGCATTAATATAAATAATAGGTAAGCAGTAAAAATGAGCAAGAATCACGAATTAAAAGGTACATAATTTTTTAACAGTTTTAATAGTAATCATGCATATGTCTTAGTGTTTATTACAATTCAGCTTAAAGATTATTATTGTGTCTCTTAAATATTTAATTAATAACATAATGGTATTATAAAAGATTATTATAATACGTGTTATATTAGTCGTCAATGTTTAATATAATTCTTCTTTTTGCAATATTTCTGTATTATTCTAAAATTACCATCTCAACATTTAATAATTAATTTAATGTTTTTCAGGATTTTTACTTTGAATAGCTTCTTGTTACCTTCGTGATAGAAAGTGAAACACATATTCATGAGGCTTTTAGCGGGCGCAAAATCGTCCGCTTCGTGGCATTCGAATAACGCGACTGCAAAATGCTGCGCCAAAGAATAAAATGAAGCTTCTGTGACACATGCACGTGCTCTTCTCGCGTTCACCACCCTGGAAAACCATATTCTTCCCGATTCTGTCTGCAAATTTATTATTACATTAAATCAAGTGTCAAAATAAATATATTCTTTTACTAATTATTCTTTTAATTTACATTATTCATAGAAGAGTTACATCTATTTTGCAATTTGTTTAATATTTTTATCCATTTTGTTATAAAAAGTAACTATAATGTTGCAATTAAAATGTTTTATAATATTTGATAAATACCAAAACCATCTGCCCAAAATTAGCCTTTTGCTCTTGATCGATAGTATTAGGCGCGTCGAATAACAAAGGTACAAAAGCTTTCATGAAGTCCGCGGCAGCTTCCTCCGATTGACTATCAGCCGATAAACTCGAAGCCCAAGACTGAACGGAACCCGATGATCCTGAGCAACAATGTTATTGAACACGTTGCAGTACTTTTATTTATGGTATTTTTATATACACATTCTTATTTAGACAAAGACTTCAATTGGTAAACAGTTTAAAATTGTTTCTCAATAAGTGAATACATATACAAAAATTATAATCGATACCTGATCTTTGCCACATTCTGTGACCATCCATATTGGAATCTAAACTAGTACTGGGTCCGTATCCATCTTGATCGCTCGTAGAATCACTACTGCACGGCATGTCTAAAATAGAAAAAATACCTTGTGCCAAATATACATATATCTGAGAGTAATCGTTAACATGATTGTAATTAATGTATTATCAAGCAATGGTGCGTCACGGGCGACACCTAAACCTGCAGTCGAATCTAATCTAATGATTTGTCGGACAAAAATAAATGACAAAGAGATAAAGTTAACTAAAGTACTGAACTATGCAACTAAAGTGTCCGTCACTATTGCATAATTATATTCCGGTTACATTAGTTCTGAATTAATATTAAGAATTTTCGCAATAAAATATGTAAATAAAAGAAACATATAAATAGATAAACCCGAAATAAAATTAAAAAGCGTATCTTATGATTAGAGACCGGATCACGGTGCCGTTTTCCCTATTCCAAGCGCGTGCTAGCAGTTGTGAGAAGGAATACCCTCTACACCGCGCTGGTCTAGCGGTGTAACGTAGCAAATATATATATTTATTTATTTATTTATTTAATTATTTTCACGGCGCTCGGCCGGTAGCATACCCTTGGAGTGGGGAAAATGGCACCGTAATCCGGTCTCTTGATATACACTAAATTATATTTTAATTAAAGCAATATTTTTTTCCAGATTTATTTAAAAAAATATATATAAATATAATCAATAATCTTTAATTTTAATGCACTATTATAATATGAATTTTATGCAAATAAATATTTTACGCTAAGGGTTACTTGCCTAGAGCTACTATTCATATCCCATCAACGAGACGTAAAATTACCACAGTCATTGGTTGACATGTGTCACGAAATGTTTCAAAGTAAAATAATCCACAGTATAGCGACGCACACTCGCAAGTGGTCAGTATTATATATGATATCAATAGTTACATATTTACATCCGCGATATTACTTAACTGTCTACGTATCCTTGCAATGTATCGCTCAATGTTGCGGAAATAACTGAGCATCCAGTAGACGATAAGTGTGACTGTTTATCGCAAGACTGTTATGTACTGCACGCAATGGAATTTTTCCCACCCACGTAGAACGGTTCTTCATTCAAACTATGAATAGTATGAATGCAATCGGAGTGTAATAGGCAGTTCGTGTGAAAGTATGCACACATATACACAGGTAACAACATTTTTACCAAAAGGATGCAATGTCTGGTAAGAAACTACAAGTATGACGACGTGTTCGAATATACAAGTGTCAAATTGTATTTTATATATAACACGTCCAAGAAAAGTGATTACGTTGAAAAAACAAAACAAAGTGTTTAATCGTATCTTCTCTAAAATTTATTTTAAATTTATTTTAAAAAATATATAAAAAAACCATGTGTGACTTTTAATTTAAATTTCATGATTTAATACAATTAAATTTTATACATACAATTAAATGTTGTGCAGTTCTAATTTTAAAGAAATATAAAGATGCAACAATTGCTAATCATAGTTCTCTTTCTGATATTAAAATTTTACTTGATGACATATATACTTAATGTATAATACAAATAATTTATCTTTCTTTTTTTTAATATCCTTGTCGTTATTAAAATGTACAAATTTAAGATGCATTTATTTATTCTCGCCGTATTTATTATTTATTCGTAAAAAAAATGATATTAGATAGAAATCCGGAATAATATAAGTAAACCCGGAATAAAATTTAAAAGCGTGTATATAATATACACATTAAAATTATATTTAAATCAAAACAATATAATCTATACGAAAATAAATGTTACAAAATTTAATTAAAAAGGATTAAAAAGTCTTCTATTTTTTATTTATCTATACACTGTATAACTTAAATATAACGCAAAAGAGACTATAAAAAGCAAATTAGATTCTGATTCATTTAAATAGCTTGAAGCATCATGAAACGTTTAATTACGAAAATCAATACTTTCAGGTCAAACCACATGAAGCCTCATCGCAATTGACCCACGGATATTCGAACACCGGGTTACGCGAACATATCGATTGCACTAGTATTCGCTAATCACATCTAGCTGTGGAAGAGGGGTCATAAACTCGAGCATAAGATGTCAATAGCTTCTAAATATCGAGACTTTATTCGGATAATATATATTTTAAATGTTAATAATTAATTTCATTAGCTGTGCACATCAATATTTAGAAAAAATATATTAAATCGCAACTGAACATAACATCGTTAATATTTTATCGCTATTAGAGACATAATAATCTTTTATGGAATAAACCTTTCTAAAAACTAATTTATATATTTCTATAAAATATAATAATTATTTGCGTTGTTCTTATTTTTTCCTCAATATATCAAAAACTTATATACAAATATATAGAATACCATTGCATTTTAATAGAGTGTCAAATAAAATATTAATTGGTACTTCACGTGTCCTAATGGTTTAGTTTATTGGTAAACATGTAAAAGTATCGATATTTTAAGCTGAAGCATCCCTACGTGTAGTACACTGAGAAGACACGCGGGTGAGATCACAGAGGCAGTCCACACTGACTGACTGTTACATTTACCTAAACGGAAAACAACCGTCTGATAGCGGGTCGGCGCTCTCGCTTCGTGAAAAGAAAGAAGAATACAGCATATTATTTCCATCCGAGTCTCGATAACTGCATGATCGCGACAACCACGAGTGAGAGAGATATATGTAGCGATCGTCGTCAAAGACGAGGAGCGTTCGACGTCTGCCGCGGATAAAATTGGAGACGAGAGCTAATCACCTGCTTTGTAATTCAATTTCTCATAAGGATCAGGTCCGGTCGCTTTGATGTCCTGCTCCTGAATGGGCTCTATACTTTCCTGACTGTCGGGACTGATATCGTCCTGTTCAGCTCGACTCTCCTGTTTCTTGCTCGAGACTGATCTGGAGGATGCTATCTCCTCGTAGGTCATCCCAGGCGGGTACTTTCGCGTTCTGGAAAGATTGGCGCTTCCCTGTCGTTCCAATTTATGCCGCGCTATTGCCTCGTAATCTTCATAGGATAATCCCGCGCCAAACCTACGAATGAAATTGCGTGCCGCAGAGTGAATATTCGTGAATAGCAAATATCACAATATTATCCTTAGCTAGCAAGGGTAAATTCATGCTGTAGTGCATACGACACGTTAATAGCTTGCTAATAGTTGCGCATACAATTAGAATTTACATTGTAAGAAAATTGTAGTACCTATACGGTTTTATATATATATACTATGTACTGGCTAGCAAATATTTATATGGCAAATTGTATAAAAAATAAAATTATAAAGCTACAATACAATGACAAATATAAAGAGACTGTAATAAATCTAAAAAAATATATGATAATCTTTAACATTTTTATGTTTTGGATAATTTTTCTAAATATGCTATTTATGAAACGGGAAATATATCTAATTATAATGATAAATTTGAAGAAATATATAGATAATAATTATTCGCGTATATTTAATAATATGGAACTTCGTTTCAATCGCAATTAAAGGAATTTTAGTTTAGACAATAAAAATATTAGAATCCTACCTTAATTGTTGAATCACACTGTCATGTTTACAGTTTCAATATTGTGGTACCTATATGCTCTCAACATACATGACCTAATTATTATAAGGCATTCGGGATAATATAACGCTTGGTTACCTCGGGAGTCTGAGTTTCCGTCGTACTAATTGCTCCTCTGGCTTAATAACCTGTGATGGTGCTTGCGGTGACAATGACGGCGAAGAAGGGGTTGTAGTCAGTTCGCTTTCCTCTAAGCTGCTGCTAAGAGCGGATCCTATTCTATTCCCTAGGTCCTGAAGGTACTCTCCGCTTCCTCCTAGAGCAGATCGCACAGACCTAAGAGCACCTCTGGTGCGTCCAATTAACGACACTCCTCCATTGGATGGCAAGGCAGTTGTTACGTCTACCATCTCCTGGAATATGCATTACATGCATTGAATCGCAATTAACCCGTGAAAGCCCATATCTTCAAGACTGCTACCGGCACAAAGAACTCTCGTATATCTATAGACAACAAGTTATTTGTAATAATCATCAATTAATATCTGAATTCATAATAGCATGCAAGAGATATAAATGTCAAAAAAGTAAAATTAAAAAATTAAAATGTTACGTACAACATATGGCAAAGATTAATATGTGCTATGCGTATTTGGAAATACAAATACTTATCATATGTTTGCAATTTTAATTAAAACAGCGAGTGTTTTGTGACGCAAATGGATTAAGTTTGAGACAACAACATAGAATTAATTAATATGTAGCCAAATGCCATGTATTAATATACATAGCTTTTAAAGATTCGCAGTTTTTGCTTTTTCGAAAGTTTACATGCGAAATATAAACAAAAACTCTTGCTCTTACAAAAGCAGGAAACATAATGTAAGAATTGTTTTGATGAATAAAAATTATATTTTTACAAATTTTAATTTATATATCCAAAAAAGCAGTCTTCGCATCTCTGAAATCATAAATAGGTAAGTAAAATGGAAAAACATTTTATAAATTTAAAAACAAAAAGTAATAAAAATAAAACAGTAAAAATGAAGAACATACTTTTGTAGACTTTTTCAAAATTTTAAATTGAATTACGTTATTTTCTAACCACAAAGTTAGCAATAAAATTTAATAACAATTAATTTATCTTATGGGTTATGACAATAAGGAGAAATTCTAGCAATATCGGATCTTATTCGATACAACTTCGTTTGAATGCCGATCATGAAAGGGTTTCTAATTCGCTGAAGTAGTTTGCACCGGATTTCGATTACGCATTCCATCGTTTCAGCAAAGCACTTTGCGAAACTCGCGCAACCTACCTCGTCGGCTGTAGGCTCAATATAGTCCCTGCGAAACGAATAAGACTGAAAGTAATCGTAGATAAGAGACGTAAGCTTCATTTCCGATGTATATAGGCCACTGCGACCACCTACTCATCTATGCACACGTGTACGCTATGCGTAAAACGATAACGGTAAATCGTAGTAAAGAGAGTTGAAAGAAAGATACGTCGACTGGAAGTAATATTAAAATTTCGAAGCCACCGAAGTTGTTTGAAATCATGTTATTTTAACCATAATAAAGAAAAAATAGAAAATATTTAGAGTTCTCGAAAAAGTAAGAATAAATTACATATGTAAAAAAATAAATAGTAATTTGCATTATGCGTACAATTTATTATCACAAATAGCTAATTAATGATGTGAAGCTTACTGCCATATGAAAAATCTTCACGTTATTAGTTACTTGCTCTGTACATAATTATCACTAATTACTTTAAGAATATTTTGTCTTTGTTATACTAACTCTGTTACTGTAAATAAGTTAAAATATTATTATTTATTTATCGGTAAAATCATAGACGCCTATTAACTGTAAATTTCCATAAAAAATTATTAATTATTGCGGATTTTAAAATAATATTACATTAGAGAATATATAAGAATATGTAAGCTTATTGATTAAGCTTTCAGCGACGTAATCACAATAAATCTAAATGTGTTTGGCGCTCGTTCATCCAATATCATATTATGCTATGTCGCATATGAGCAAAAACACGTCAAGCGGGACAAAATAAATACAAAATTTTGGGTCATGACTCCGATTTTGTCACTAAATTTTCTACATGTTTTATGCAACCAAAAAACAAACTTCAATTTTTTTTAGATTTTTAAAACCAGTATTTTTAAAGTTATTAAAGATCGAAAATTGTACCAAATCGCTGAAAATTGGACAAACACTCTCATTAAAATATCAATATCTCCGGTTTTATGCTACTTTTACAGACTTCGGCATGGGCTCATTTTGAAGTTCTCGAACGTCGCGCGTCGCTTCAATTTCGTGTAATTGAATTTTAACTTCAATAACTTTGAAAATACCGTTTTTAAGAATCTAAAAAAAATACAGCGCTTTTATTTGGAAGTATAGAACGTATTAAAAAATTATTATCCAGTATTTCAAACATCATCTTTCGAAGGTGTCCCGCTTGACGTGTTTTCGCTTATATACGACCTTTTGCATTCATGCTTTACACCAAAAAGTCGAACGCGCGACATGACACTAGGAAAGGGCATTCCATTTATATCGTGCTCCACTTTTTTACTGACAAAGAGACTTTAAAACGATTTATTTATTCTGAGAACTTCTGGAGTAAAGCGAATATATAGATTTATCATAACACTTTACGAACACACAATAATTTCTATTCAATGTTGCATAAAATAACATCTATCTTCAACTGTCAATAGAAAAAGGAATGATGAAATAAGTTGAACTAACAAAAATAAAATCGTATATCAGAACGGTCCGTCTGTTATTGACTGAATAAACTTTTATAATTGGCTTACCATACGTTGTGGTGACCGCAAAAGATATAAAATCAACACGGATATCCTTTATGGCAAGCTATCATTGACCACTGCATACGAATTTTTGGTAATTCACTCTATTCTGACGCTTGCATTTATAAGAATTTTACTTTTATATTATAACATTCATCATTATATAAGAATATATAATTACTCAAAGCAACGTACATAATGCGTTTAAAAATATATAATTTTACTTAATAACAATTTAATTAATATATTAATTGTAACGTGTATTAATATAATTAAGATTTTAATAAATAAATAACTAAATTATTGATCTTTGTGCTTTAAAAGAGCACAAAAATTTCATTATCTTATTATTATTATTATCTTATTATTAATTTAATTATGTTAAAATTTAATTATCGAAGTATATAATACCAGAATTGGAAAGTTGCAATCAGTTCTAATTTTATCAAGAAAATTCTGAAATCTATTTCTTTTTTTTTTTAATAATAAAAAATTATATAAGGTAGATAAGTTTTGCAAAATGTAATCTACGAAAATGCATTAAACTTTCAAGAAAAAATGTTTTCCAAATTTATAAAAAAATACATGTGTTTACTTTTATTAATCAGCGTCTTTTTGAATCTCAACTATACATAAATAACTTTTATTTATTTATTACTGCAGTTAAGACATTCCGTTACAAAAATTCTCAATTGGTCGACATTAAGATAAAATAAAAAAAGTAATAAACTACATTTAACGAAAATAATTGTGATAAAGAATAATGAAGAATCACGGGATTTTGTTGATACAAAACAGCAAATATAACTCATCTTTTCACAGTGTCTAAAGATAGCTCATCGATTGCGTCCACATGTTTACGGCAAGTTCGACGCCGCAAGAATTTCCGTTTAATGTGGGTGATTCGAAACCAAAAGCACGTAATATCTACTGGATATTCTATGTCAAAGGTATATCTCAACATTGGAAATATAGTTTATAGTCAAACGTAATCAAACTTGAGAGAAGAGCATAAATCAATAATCGAAAAATTCATCAATTTTAACAAAAAATGATTAATGTAAAATAAATATTCAAAATATTAATTTTACATAAACTATTAAAAATATATCTTAATATAAATTAAATATTTTCTTCAGAGCATTAATTCTTTTTAAGGAAAGATATATTCAGTAGTAAATAACAAAATAAATAATAGAAAATAAAAGCAAAGTTACTTATATTTACAGAGTGGAACTAAAACATCATAAATACTTTATTAATTTAAATCATTCTTATTTTTTTATTACTTATTTTTAATTTCAATAATAAAATAAATAATATTGCGTTTACTAGTGAAGTCCGGCCACTATTGACGATGATACATAGAAGATATTTCTCTGATTATATTAGAATAAAACTAGAAGCATATCAACGTACTGAGAGATATGAAACTTTATATCAGTAACATAAAGTTTGTATGTGTGATAAAAGGAAAATATTATAAGGAGCAACGACCGGCATGCACAAACAGCAGATGGCAAACAAGTATCAATAAGAAATTTATTATATTAGACAAGCGGATCATGCGGGAGTGGACGATATCGGACAGCACATGAACGATTGTATTTCACAGTGGAACCACAACTGCAATGCAGCGTTATCTATATTATGCAGTTTCGCGCTATGCGGGACATACGGACATTCTTAAGTATTACAATTACAAGAGAAAAAGAGAGAGAAAGAGAGAACAAAATATTCTTTGGTGTATTCGTGAACGTGGCGTATTGTGGCAGCGACAAATAAAAATTACAAATATTATATAGTATATAGATACAAGTGCGGCAAAATACAATTTGTCACAGGAGAATGTCTCGACAAATGCGTCGATTCGAAATAGCGTGACCTAACAGAACTGTATTCGAACAGAACAGACGACGACGGTTTTGTTTCTGGCGAGTGACACATTATTAACGCAAAATATGATGTAATATATTCTGCATACAAAACTAACGTTACAAAAACGTCAAACAAGAAACATTCGTAATAAATGTTGCAATACTAAATTTGCGTATCAGTGCTACGTGATCGCATTTGTTAATACATTATAAACTAGAATTTGCATTATTTTGAAATATTTTAAATGCAATTTCATGGTAATTTCTTAATTCTTTCGGCTCTTAAAAAATGTATTTCAACATTCTGCATATTAATCTGTATGTTTGCATTACTCCATAACTATATACAAGTGTGAAAATAAATCTGTGTGTAATTGTTATAAAAAAGAACTTTTAACATATATTTCTTTCTAAAGGAACATTATGTTAACATTCAACAGGTTATTACAGTGTTAGTAATTAACAACTGTTGCTAAATTACAGACGCTAATCTACACATTAAATTGACAAATGCTTGAATATTTATAATTGTCAAATAATTATAATGCCAAACAACCATTATTTTCACTCATAAAATATTATTACAATGTTATAGCAATCGAGTAGTAAAAAAATTTTTTAAATTGGGAAACACATATTAAAAACAGAAATGTTTTTTATTAAATAAATTTTCAACATGTAACACGTTATCGACTCTGTTATCAAAACACAGTTTAGTATATAGGTGATTTGCACATTTGCAATTGCAAGCATATCAAGTATATTAACGAAACAAAAACATTTCTTAATTTATTATATGTAAAGCTTTTAATATTTTGTAAAGTCTTTGATTTAAGAATTTATGATATTGGTTAAAAATACCCAAAATAATTTACAATACATAAAATTAAAAAAAATCATAAAACAGTTGCGTAAGCGTTAAAATTTAAAACATATGATATCTTATTATTATCGTATATTATCGTATATCATATATAAAAGTATAAAATAGTATTAAATAACTAAACTCATTATATTCAATGAAAGAATTATTACAGTCCTATATTTTTATAAATGTTTCGCGCAAAAAATTGAAAATAGTGAAAAATGTTAAAAGACAGTAATGGGCAATTTTCAAGTGACACGAGCACAGCTGTTAAAACAAACAACACTTTACCATTCTATAAATTGCGGTTTATCGATTAAAGTAAACAGTATCCTGATGGTAGATTCCACAAACTCATAGATTCCCTTTAAAAAAATTATTATAAGAAACAATATAAACGGGGGGGGGGGGGAGTAAAATAAGTCAATCTATCTGTTGAAGCATATTGTGAATTAATAAATCGAATTTGGATATATTCTTTGAGTTAAATACCGTGCAGGTATGAAGCTCGGGATCAAAACGATCACTGTCACCCTCGCCGAATGTTCGTACAAACACGTGCAACACTGCTCTTGACATACTACTATGGACTTGCACTATCGCGAGCTTTGCAGCTACCTCGGGGCCCATTGGCACGTAACGTTGCATTACCCCTCCAGTATACGATCTGATTAATAAAGGCGCATGCGTTTATCGCGATCAATACAACGTCTCGATTTACCGGCACGTTGATTAATTCTGGTCGTGAAGAAAAACGCCACCGTATGCATACTGACAGTCGATACAATGCCAACTAACAATAAATTATCCGCGACAAAATTAATTCAATATCTACTCTAAATCGAATTAGATGAGCATAATCGGATGTGAGTTAATAAAATAAACGTATTACTGTTAGTTCAAAAATTCTTATTATGTAAATAAAATAATTATTAAATCTTTTTTATATTTAACTGTCTAAAATTTAACTCTGACTGAATATGTAAAATAATTAAATAATGCAAATATTACCAGAACGATTTCATACCTAAGTTTTTTATATTTACATAATTCGAAATAAGTATCTAATATATTAATAACTCCAGAAACAGAACAGTGGTAATAATGCAAAACAAAGTTTCAGATGTCCGCAACATTAATATGCAGCAAAATTTTATAATACATACAAATTACAAGTAATTAGATAAAAATTACAATTATAGGTACTTAAATGTACCAAAAATTCTTAATTATTTCTTCTAATAAATATAGCCATACTCACTAAGTTTGTTTTATTTGTTTCTTTTTATTGCAAGAAAAATTACAATTCACAAGTGTAATTAAAACTATTTATAAGAAAAGTTAGATATACTTCGGAAATAATATATTTATACAGTAATATATACTACAGCAGCTTTCGCAAGTAGAGATATTTTCTTCACGTCGACTAGTTCCCTACACAAAAAAACACAAACGCAATTTATTACATTGTTATTAATTATTATATTAAATCTATAGATAATATAAAATTTTCTTTCAATCATAAAACAATATAATATTAGTAATTACTTTGAAAAGTCTAAAAGCAAATTTTTTACAAAAATTGTTTAAACAATTGCATTTTTTACAACATATGTCTTATATGTACACAACCAATTAATTAAAATACAAAAATTTATTTTTATTATTAACAATATCTAAACGTTTTTGTAATTAGATCTTTCATAAAATGTAATAAAAAAAATTAATAATTTCACCAAGAAATTATGAAGAAAATTACAACTGATATTGACAGAACGTTTATAAAAAAATCATAATCATTATATGACATCGCTAACAATATCAAAAAATGCATAAATCATACCCAGCTTTCACTTTAGAACCCAAACTAGCAACTTGGACCTTTAGATTCGAAGGAAGACCTTCTTGTGACAGATCGACAACTTGAGATTCATCGTCGCTGAAGTTAATTAGAAGCACCACGACGCGGCAACCATTGTTTCGAATTACACCCAGAACGGTGTCATTGTTTGCCGTGATCGATTTATAACTTCCTTCGGTAAGAGCCGGCTCCGTACGGTGCAAGAGGGCTAAGGTCTTATAAATCTTGTAGTGTGATTCCTTGGCTTTCATCTGCTTCGCCAGATTCAACTGCTTATAATTCTGATTTACCGGAAGCCACGTCGACTTTGCCGTGCTAAAACCTGCGTAACAAGAAATAATTAAAAGCAAAGTATAGAAATTAAAGTATATTATCCATTCTACTAAACACACAAAGGGGACACAAATGATCATCCTTTATATACCTGCATTCTTCGTCGCGTCCCATTGAAATGGCGTGCGTTCAGGATCTCGGGTCACACTCAGGTATTGCGTTTGACCCGCGAGGCATGCCTGAGGATCTTTCGTGTCTTCCCAGGATATATCCCTTTTGTCCACCATGCCGATTTCATCACCGTTATACGTCACTGCCAAACCCGGTAAGATCATAGATAACATGGTCATTTGATCCGATCTGTCAGGAAAACGAGAGGCAATACGCGGATTATCGTGATTACCCAACTGAAAAAAATTATATTACATTTTAACTTTCTTTATGAAATAAGTAATGATTTTTTTTTTATGTAGTGCGAGACAGGCATTCTGTTACAGATTAATCAGCAATTTCAAAAATTTTTATATAAATCCTTATACAGTTAAAAGAAATCAAGGTAATTGTGTAGATGGAGAAGATCACCTTGGATGACCTTGATTTTTAAGTATATTGTCAAGTATAAGGTCATCTTCCTGAGTGACCTTCAGAAGGTTTCAGCCCGCTCTCGTTGTTTATTGAAAAGTTACTAATAAAAAAAATTTGAGAAATGTAGCAGTTATTTTGAGTATTAAAAGGCATAAATGACTAATATACATGTCGAAATAGTACATACATGAACAAAGAAAAGTTATTTAAAGCAGTGAATTATATATAGATATATTGAAATCTTTTTGCTTTAATATAATACAATATACATTGTCATTATGCAATTAAATGTTTAAAGCAGGTAATAGTTTATATTTTTGGACAGTTCCCCTGTCCGGGAGGCTCCACTATTGTTGAACTAGACACATAGCATGTCTTCAAAGTACATGCGTGGGCTTTCCACACGTGGAAAGTGAACAAAAATTATAAACCTCGTTTCGAGCCGAAAGCAACGATTCGCTGCTTTAATGAATATGCTAATTAATGAACGTGCAATTGTATGATTGTTAATAACTTTTCAATAAACAACGAGCGCGGGCTGAAACCTTCCAAAGGTCACTCAGGAGAATGAAAATCAAGGTCATCCAAGGTGACCTCCTCCATCTACACAATTACCGAAATCAATTATAATAACTTGGATTCTTTTTATTAAAGTTCTAAATTTTCCAACTGTAGTACGAATTTAAATTTCATATTGTTATGAAAGAGTATACGTTCCTTTAAAAATGTAATATGTACATACATATAATGTATTCAGTTTTACAAAAAAAAAAAAACAAACCGCAAAAATCACAATTTACATCAATAGATTTAGACTAACAAACATTTTACTGAATTTTATAAAGAAAAAGCGCAATTTGTTTGTAATGTTTATAATGTTTTCATCATCATAATGATAATTTCATATAAATACGTACCACCCAATTAGCGACTTCACCTCTTGGCATTGAATTCATCCAAGAATCCATTTCTCGTTTAAAATCTTGTGCGGACGATTTTGAGTTCAAATTTCTAATAAACTTAAAGTTAAAAGGCAGCAAGTTGTAATCATAATATTGTATAGTGTGCTCCAAAGTGGTGTACGCCTCCATCACTACCATCTGAATCAAAAGAGAAACATACGTATTGCATCATGTACGAAGATCAAGGAAGCACAATATGGATGGATTTAATATAAGAAAACAGAAAATCAATTCATGTACCTTCTGATCCTGATTATGTTTAGCAGCATACAAATCTACGAATTTTCGCCACTCTCCAAACAGCTTGTAAGTTTCGATTAAATCCATAGTATAAATATGATTCAAATACGTATAATCTCGTGGCGTGGCACCTTCCACAAAACTTCTAGGTTCATCCCGTAACTTTAAGTCTTCATAAATAAATGCAGAGGAATCAATGCGGAATCCGTCTATACCCAAATCCAGCCAAAATATCAAAACTTTCTATAACCAATCAAAGAAATATGATCAAATATTTTAAAAATAAGCTTATTTTAAAAATAAGTATAATAAAAATATGAGTTTAATTTTGTAATTAAATCGAGCTTGTAGGCAATCGACTTGTAGGCAATAATTTTTGTGCACAAACAAAGTGTCGGCAAATGAGATGTTGGAAACGACACTGTAGGCAATCGATTTGTAGGCAATCAAGACCCTCCCGTTTGCATATAGTAAGAAAAAACAGCGATCACAAATAGTGCGTCAAAGTTCATATTAAGTATTAGTAAGTATATTTATATTAACATAAATTTTAATAAATTTATTTAAACCCAGGTAGCACATATTAGTTTCATATACGTTTTTTTGAACGTATACACAGTTATTTCATAACCGTAAAGAACCATTAAGAAACGTTTGAACAAAAATGTTTTTGAAACCATGATTTAAGAAACGTATTTTTTACGTTTCTATAGTTAACAAAAATACCTATTTGTTAAATTTTTTCTTTCAAAATTATAATTTGCTTTATCTATATATATAATAGCTTTAATAGCCTTTTTTGAAACATTTAAATTTATATTGCACTAATTATTGCACAAAATAAATCATTTTATCCATGCACATATATACACTTATTTACTTAAATTAATTTTATCCTACCGGTCTTAATCTATTTAAATCTGAGCTTAGAAAACTTCCAACAGTTGCAAAATAAACGTTCTGCTGAACATGGCCATTGAAAGAACATTTATACGTGTGTTCCGTTTTGAAAAACTTCCTGAACTGGTGCACATCAGTAATGCAATTAAGTTAAAGTGAGACAAGTATATTTTGTTTCACTTTAACTTATATTGCACGAATGTGCATCAGTTCAGGAATTTTTTCGAAAAAAAATAGACGTCATAGATAGTATATGCATAAAGCTTCTAGAACATTCTCACGCATGTCTCAAAGACGTCATAAACACATTCAAAAGGCGTGAAAAATAGGAATTTTAAATGTCTTTATCTAAAATGTCTTTATCATTAAAATAAAACGTTTCTATAATAGTTTTTTATACGTTATTTTATCGGAAAAAACGTTCCATCAAACGTTTTTCGAATGGACATTTTTACTCATGAGAAACGTTTCTAGAAATCGGTTATAAAACGTTTCGGAAAAACACTCATAAAACATTTCTGAAACATGTATGTGCTACCTGGAAAGTGTCTTGTGTTATAAAAATTTTCCAAGTCTATGACATATGACAACATCTTAGAGAAAATTAAAATTCTTCTTGTTACTTACTTTCATCTCTAATCTTACTGCAGGGTTACGGAAATTTAAGTCAGGTTGTCTATACTCGAACTGATGAAGATACCATTGTTTTTGTGATTCGACATAAGTCCACGCGGAATCACTAAATACGCTGATCCAATTGTTGGGCGGTGTTATGCCGTCTCCATTTCGACCGCGTGCCCACACATAATAGTTCTTATACTTTTTGTGACCTTGTAGAGCCTTTTGGAACCATATATGCTTGTCAGATGTATGATTCGGCACAAGATCAAGAACCACCTGTAAGAATGATATTATAAAGTGGCTCTAAAGTTGCAGTAAAAAACAAAAAGTAACGTGTTTTCTGAAATAACATAAAGAGAAGTAAGTTTATACATCTTTGACTTATTGTTAGATATAATCATAATATAAGAAATTTATTTATAATTGTGCACGATATTGGCAAGACGCCTCACTTTTAAACCGAGTGCTTTAGCGCGCGCTAGAAGAACTTTGAAGTCTTCCAATGAACCGAAGGTCGGATCGATGTTTTTAAAATCGGATATGTCATATCCGAAATCGATCATGGGACTTGGGTATATGGGCGACAACCAGATCGCATTGATACCAGTATCCACAATATAGTCCAACTTTGAAATTATCCCTGACAATGTAAAATAACACATCTAAATATCGCCGACATTACGTACCTATTTTTGACTACATTTGCTTCAAAATTTTTAGAGAACAACAGTTTTCAGATTAACTGTATAAAATTATGTAACAATTAATTGAGTGTAACTTGTAATATTATGTTATATAACAATTCATTATTATTTTATTATATGGGACATAATCATAAGGGCACACTTACCTTTCAAGTCGCCTATTCCATCAGCATCCGAGTCATATAAACTTCTCGGATAAACCTGATAGAAGACGGTGTTATTCCACCATGATTTATTAAGAATGTTATTATTCTTATGGTTAGCGAAGGAGCCGCTCGCAAAGAGCAAAAGAGTACACAAGTGCGTTGTCCACGACATAATGCCGTTTGTGCTTGTCAAGTCTCAAAATTGTTTATATATATCAGTGGTAAAAAGAATCGCTATCAGTCCAATTATCGATTATGCTTAACAAAGATTACGCTATCTTAACGTTGCATTCAAAAAGAAATAAATAAAAATAAAAACTGTTATAGTACTGTAACGATCACAGCATGAAATTTTTCCATCGTGATAATTGATAACATGACAAATAGCTAATGTATCTTTGACAAATTGCAAAATTAATAACCATAGACTTATAAGTCAACCGCGTACGGCGTATTTTTTCGATACGTTTATCGCATACAAACTAATACATACATTAGAAAATGCACTACATATGATATAATAATAATTAATGCCAGATTGATAATTTGCATTGAATTAGCACAAAACATATGTTTGTTAACGTATATGTTAATAACATTATTGTTTGAGTCACCCAGAAATAACATGAGAATAACAAATCGTGTTGAGCATGAAATATTCTCACGCGTTTCACTTTACTACGAATATATACGTTGCACTTACCTATACGTGGAAATATGTCAAAAGTTTCGAAGTGCGCTAATTGCATCATTCTTCAATTTTGTTAATTAACATCCACCTAGAAACCAACCTGAAAAAATTACGAGACATTGTTTATAAAAAAAATATATATGTAAACGTTTAGTATAATAAATTATTTTAAAAAGTACGTTTATCCATATTAGTTAATCTTTTATTATTTCTATTTATAATTTTTATAACATAATAAATAGAAATTATTTTTTAAAATATTGTTGACAGAGGCGAAAAATATTATAAATTACTAGCTTTTGAGCCCGCGCTTCGCGCGGGTGAATGGGGAGGGGGGGGGGGGGCATAAAACAAAAAAAAGCCGCGACATTTTCATCTCCGACAAATTTGCATTTTGGTATCAAATTCGAGAGAATCGGCCCATAAATGTGGAAGTAGTTTGCGATTAATTATTATTTATAAAAGTACTTTTATAATTTTAATATTTATAATTTTTCATATAATTTATTTAAAAATTTTTAAATATATATTTTATTAACATTTTAATTATTATATTATTCATTTATACAATTTTATAATTTTTCAATTTATAAAATTTCTCTGTATATTACATTTTTTGTAAAACATTTTTTACTTCCTTCTATTAGATGTCCTTGATTGCTTAATTCATCAATCTTAATTTTTACACTTTCCTTTCTGGTTGCTCTAGAAAATGTCACATAAAATTGACTATGAGCAAATACAGGATGTGGCAAATAAATCCCAACTTTTTCTAAACTTTGTCCTCGTGATTTATTGATTGTCATAGCAAATGACACTCGAATAGGAAACTGTCTTCGTTTAAACTTAAATGGCAGTTCCAAATCACTTGTAATTAAATCCATCCTTGGAATAAAGACAATCTGTCCTCGAGCAGGACCAGTTAGAACCTCTGCATAAATTAAATTAAATTATTTTTCAAATTAGTAACAATAAATCTTGTGCCATTACAGAGTCCTTTTTTAGTATTTAAATTTCTTAATAGGATTATTGTAGCACTGACTTTTATTTTAAGTCGATGAACTGGCATTCCAGAAGGTGTCAGAGAATTTAAAAACTCAGTTGGAAAATTCAATTGCTCTTGTGGATCATCACTTACAATAGAGTCAATTGAGAGATACTCTTTTTCTTCTCCTTCCATTAGACAAAGGATTTCGTCATTAATTTTGAATGTATCCTCATTCTTAGGACAAAGAATCGTTCGATCTGGATTTTCTTTAATCTGTTCCATGGTGATTCTATCACCAAAAATTTCAGCAATAAGAGATTCTTTTGATATAAAATTTTGGGGAATTTCAATTGTATCTAGATGTAGTCCATCCGTATTTGATAAATAATTTACCATCTCCAAGTTGCATTAGCCAATTTGCAAATTCTTTTTCTTCCCCAGTTCTCATATTTTGCTTTAGTTTAACCTGAGTTACATTCCTCCATATAGAACTGTATTTTACAGTCGACTCAATTATGGCTGCTTTCTGTGCATGTGGCACTACGGGAAGATTTTGTCTAAAATCTCCTGCAAATAAAATTACTTTTCCTCCAAATGGTCGAGGATTCTTCATTAAATCTCTTAAAAGTTTATCAACTGCTGTTAAAGCATGTCCAACAGTCATGCTCACCTCATCCCATATGATTAGTGTGGCAATGATCAGTTCTCGTGCAGCTTGAGAATTTCCTCTGATATTGGATTTAACACTATCATCAATTGGAATTGAAAGCTTGAATAGAGAGTGATAAGTTCTTCCTCCTTTTAGAAGTGTTGCTGCAATTCCAATCGAGGCACATGGAAGAACTATCTCGTTTCTTCCTCGAATAACACTTAGAAATGTGTTAAATAAATAGGTTTTACCACTTCCTGCAAACCCGTCAATAAAAAATAACCGATGAAGTTCATTTTGATTTTCAATTGCTCGCATGACAATATCGTATACGTGCTTTTGCTCAGCATTTAATGTCGATAATAAATAATCACTACGTATTCTTTCTTCATCCACATTATACTCTGTTATGTAAATATTTACTGGAGTTGGATTTGGCAATTGAAAATTCTCACAGCTACTTCCATTATTTATTAAAATTTCTTGTATATGATTTAAAGCCATATTTTCAGGATTGACAACATTCTTATGTACAAAGTCCTCAATCAAGAAATCTTTGTATTTATTCCAAATAGCTAATACATCTATTGAAGTTCCAAATATGCAAATGTAGGAAAATAATTCTCTAAGTTGTACAGGCATTTTGGATTCTATTGCCTCCTCTAGCGTTTTTCCTCAAAGATCATCTGTTTCCACCAAATTTTTTGCATTTGCTGCATCCTTAAATGTCTCATAAACAACTCCATTAACAGTTTTCAAATCTTCAAAACATTTAGCTTCACTTTCCATATCCACGATGACATCTATTTCATTCGGTTTTATCTCATCTGATGACATTTAACATGTGAAACATCTACATATGTATATAGTCAATTATTATAAAATGACTCACGTAAAAAAATATAAACTATATCACCTTTAAGAAGTAATTTTAGCAAAATTTAGGCTTAATGAATAAACTATATGTGTGCGCGCGTGTATGTGTGTGTCAGCACATACAATTCTTTGAGATTCGGTCAATAATTTCCAGAAAAATTGGAAAAATTTTGGAACCGGTTTCCAAAAAGATCGGTAACGAAAAATTATACACTTAATGCAATCCCCGGGAAATTCTACCTCTACTTCATATACAATTCTTTGCGATTCGGTCAATTAATTCCCGAAAAATTGGAAGAATTAGAAAAACCGGTTTTCAGAAAATGGGTAACAAAAAATTATACACTTTATAACACTCCTCGGAAAATTCTACCCCTGTTTCATATACAATTCTTTGAAATTCGGTCAATTATTTCCGGAAAAATCGGAAAAATTAAAAAAACCGGTTTCCAGAAAATCGGTAGCAAAAAACTATGCACATTATGATACTTCCCGGGAAATTCTACCCCTGTTTCATATACAATTCCTTAAGATTCGGTAAATTAATTCCCGAAAAATTCTCGTAAAATTTGAAAAAATTTCGGAACCGGTTTCCCAAAAGATCGGTAACGAAAAATTAACCACGACATTTTCATCCCCGGGAAATTCTACCCCTATTTCATATACTTTTGGTAAAAATTTGGTCCACTAACGAATGAGTAGTTCGCGTACATACAGACAGACAGACAGACAGACGACGTGACTTATATATATAGATATATATATAATATGAGAAATGTATTATTTTATTTTTTGATATATATATATATATATATATCTATATATATAAAATAGAATGTCTGTATGTATGTATGTATGTATGTATGTTCTTTATACACTCTTAAACTATTCGACCGAATTTTTACCAAAAGTATATAAAATAGGGGTAGAATTTTCCGGGGAGTGTTATAGAGTGTATAGTTTTTTGTTACCGATTTTTTTGGAAATCGGTATTCGAAATTTTTCTAATTTTTCGGGAAATAATTGACCGAATCTTAAAGAATTGTATATAAAATAGGGGTAGAATTTCTTGGGGAGTGTTATAAACTGTATAGTTTTTCGTTACCGATCTTTTTGGGAATCGATATCCGAAATTTTTCTAATTTTTCGGGAAATAATTGACCGAATTTTAAAGAATTGTATATGAATCAGGGGTAGAATTTCTCGCTGGGTGTCGTAAAGTGTATAATTTTTCGTTACCGATCTTTTGGGAAACCGGTATCCGAAATTTTTTCAATTTTTCGGGAAATAATTGACCGAATTTTAAAGATCAATTTTTCGGGAAATAATTGACCGAATTTTAAAGAATTTGTATATAAAACGTTGTCTTCCGCAAATACCACATACTTACAATATTTTTTGTAATGCCTGTTGTGAAAATTCGATTTGAGATTGAAATTAAATTCAAATAAGAAATAGTATTCAGTGAATACCGTTACGAATTGACCTTTTGTTTCGCATGAATTTCGTATTGACGTTTTGTCCCGCATGAATTTCGTTTAAGTTTGTTACAAAGCTGAAACTTCAAGTCAAACGAATATAACGCGAGCAGTATTAAAATTGCAAATATAATCAGTTTTAAAATGTGAGTCAGTGATATTAATTGCAAATATTAATTGTAATGGTTCTAAATTGTGAACCTGTGTGTGTTAATAATTTTTGTGAGTACGGAAGAGTCGGGAAGAGCGGAGATTGGGAACGTAAGGAAAAGCACGCGAGCGAGCAACGCACGCAATATTTTGAAATAGATAAATAAAACGTCGTTTTCCGTAAATAACATATACTTACAATATTTTTTGTAATGCCTGTTGCGAAAGTTCGATTGAACGTGAGGGAAAGCACGCGAGCGAACAACGTAATATTTTGAAATAGATAAGTAATTACAATTTTTTAGGGAACGATTTTTCTTCTAAATTTGAATTATCAATTTTATCTCTCTTAAAGGATTATATCTTATACGATTATATCTTACGATTTTTCTTCTAAATTTGAATTATCAATTTTATCTCTCTTAAAGGATTATATCTTATACGATTATATCTTACGATTTTTCTTCTAAATTTGAATTATCAATTTTATCTCTCTTAAAGGATTATATCTTATAGAATAAAATCTTAAAAAAATAATTTTAGAATGCCTCCAAAAAAGAGAAAATCTATTGGACAAATCAGTTTAAAATCTAAGAAAATTAAATTATTAAGAGAAGCAGAGACGACTCAACAGCGTGAAGCCCGACTTGAGGAAAATCGAAAAAGAAATGCCGAGTCGAGGGCATCGGAGACGACTCAACAGCGTGAAGCCCGACTTGAGGAAAATCGAAAAAGAAATGCCGAGTCGAGGGCAGTGGAGACGACTCAACAGCTTGAAGCCCGACTTGAAGAAAATCGAAAAAGAAATGCCGAGTCGAGGGCAGAGGAGACGACTCAACAGCGTGAAATTCGAGTAGAAAAAGATCGGTTACGACATGTTCAATCAAGGAAAATATTTATGCGGTCCGATTTGAAATTAGAGGCATTTAGTTATGATCCAAATTACGAATATCAATTTCATCCAAGAGTAATAATTAGAAAAATGGATGTAATATGTGATTATTGTCAAGCAAAAAAGTTTAAAACTGAAGCATCTGGAATGTGTTGTTCAAATAAAAAAGTTAAGTTACCGCTTTTAAATCAGCCACCCGACACACTTTTTATGTTTATGTCAGGAATTACTCCGGGGCGAAGCCCGGGTAACCAGCTAGTATATATATATATATATATATCATTTATCATTTATTCATTTATCTATATATATAAGTCACGTCTTCTGTCTGTATGTACGCGAACTACTCATTCGTTAGTGGACCAAATTTTTACCAAAAGTATATGAAATAGGGGTAGAATTTTCCGGGGATGAAAATGTCGTGGTTAATTTTTCATTACCGATCTTTTTGGAAACCGGTTCCGAAATTTTTTCAAATTTTACGAGAATTAATTGACCAAATCTCAAAGAATTGTATATGAAGTAAGGGTAGAATGTCCCAGAGAGTGCCATAAAGTGTACAATTTTTCGTTACCGATCTTTTGGAAACTGGTTACATAATTTTTCCAATTTTTTCGGAATTAATTGACCGAATTTCAAAGAATTGTATATGCTGATTTTTTTGAAACCGCGAGTTTAATTTTTCATTAATGTACTGATTTTTTTGAAACGTTTCCGATTTTTGTTTAGAAAGAACTAAAGAATATAATAGAATTTAATTTTTGGAGGATGAGTTTAATTTTTCACTAATGAATAACTTTTTATTAATGGATCGATTTTCTTGAAACCGGTGTCAAAATTTTTCTAATTTGTTGTTGATGATATTGATGAAACTGGTACCAAAAGATTATTAATTTTATGGGGATAGCTACTATGAGGTTAAAAATTGGAGGTTTTATGGGGTTCTATTGGTGTTCCTAATTAATGGGTGAGTTTGGAGAAAGGGGAATAGATTTTGAGCCTACGCGGGTAGAATGTCCCAGAGAGTGTCATAAAGTGTACAATTTTTCGTTACCGATTTTTTTGGAAATCGGTTACGAAATTTTTTCAATTTTTCGGGAATTTATTGACCGAATCTCATTCGTTAGTGGATCGAATTTTTACCAAAAATATATGAAGTAGGGGTAGAATTTCCCGGGGAGTGCCATAAAGCGTATAGTTTTTTGTTACCGATTTTTTGGAAACCGGTTTTTTCGAGGATGGGTTTAATTTTCATCATTTAATTGCCATACAAATTTATATAAAACTAGCTGGTTACCCTGGCTTCGCCCGGGAGTCGTTTTTTTTAAACGACTTCATTTGTGTTTCAATATCCTTATTGTGGACAAACATAAGGAGTGTGTCGGGTGGTTGATTTAAAGACGGTAGTTTAATTTTTCTGCATGAATAACACATTCTAAGTGTTTAAGTTTTAAACTTTTTTACTTGATAATATAAAAAATAATATTACAAAATTTAATATTTACTCCAGAATAATAATAATTATATACCACATTAGTGGTTCTCCTCTCAGGCTCAATTTAATTTTTGAGATTGCTCGCTCGCATCTTTGTACAGCGACCGTTCAAGAAAAACAACTTGAAAAAGAGATTGAATTTTGAATGTGAGAAGCCGATTAGCTTGAAACTTGGTGACATTTATGAGTATATGTTCGGCTCGAACTTCTGAGCCGAACATATACTCATAAATGTCACCAAGTTTCAAGCTAATCGGCTTCTCACATTCAAAATTCAATCTCTTTCAAGCTAATGAAATATCGGAGATATAAAGCCCTAGATATAGAGATCGATGTTGAATCTTAATAATGCGAAAATATACCGACAATGCGCCGCGTAGCGGGCGCGAGTCGAACCCTCTCGCAGCGCGAGCCCGCGTTGTAATGCCCCTTTTTTATATAATTTAAAAAAAAAATTAGTTCAGTGGTTTATATATTTTAAAAAATTGAAAAAATAAGATCGGTAACGTAAAACTGTATAATTTATAGCACCCCGGGAAATTCTACCCCTATTTTATGCTTCCAAAAAGATTGGTAATAAAAAATTATATACTTTATAGCACTCCCCGAGAAATTCAACCATTACTTTATGTACAATTCTTTGAGATTCGTGCATTCCGAACCGGTTTCCAAAAAGATTGGTAACTCCCTCCCTTCCTCCCTCCCTCCCTCCCTCCCTCCCTCCCTCCCTCCCTTCCTCCCTCTCGAGTGTCATTTGCTATGACAATCAATAAATCACAAGGACAAAGTTTAGAAAAAGTTGGGATTTATTTGCCACATCCTGTATTTGCTCATGGTCAACTTTATGTGGCATTTTCTAGAGCAACCAAAAAAGAAAATGTAAAAATTAAGATTAATGAATTCAGCAATCAAGGACATCTAATAGAAGGAAGTAAAAAATGTTTTACAAAAAATGTAATATACAGAGAAATTTTATAAATTTAGAATTATAAAATTGTATAAGTGAGTAATATAATAATTAAAATGTTAATAAAATATATATTTAAAAATTTTTATATAAATTATATGAAAAATTATAAATATTAAAATTATAAAAGTAATTTTATAAATAATAATTAATCGCAAACTACTTCCACATTTATGGGCCGATTCTCTCGATTTTGGTACCAAAATGCAAATTTTTCGGGGATGAAAATGTCGCGACTTTTTTTTGTTTTACGCCTACTCATCTACGCACAAAACATACACATCTAAGAAAAAGAGATTGAATTTTGAATTTGAGAAGCCGATTAGCTTAAAACTTAATGACATTTATGAATATATGTTCGGCTCGAACTTCTGAGCTCATTCACCCGCGCGAAGCGCGGGCTCAAAAGCTAGTATATATATAAGTACCGTCGTCTGTATGTATGTATGTATGTATGTACGCGAACTACTCATTCGTTAGTGAACCGAATTTTTACCAAAAGTATATGAAATAGGGGTAGAATTTCCCGGAAATGAAAATGTCGTGGTTAATTTTTCATTACCGATTTTGTGGCAACCGATTCTTTTAATTTTTCAAATTTTTCGGGAAATAATTGACCGAATCACATTCGTTAGTGGACCGAATTTTTACTAAAAATATATGAAGTAGGGGTAGAATTTTCCGGGGAGTGCCATAATGTGTATTGTTTTTTGTTACCGATTTTCTGGAAACCGGTTTTTTTTATTTTTTCGGGAAATAATTGACCGAATCTCTTCGTTAGTGGACCGAATTTTTATCAAAATGTATGTATGTATGTATGTATGTATGTATGTATGTATGTATGTACGCGAACTACTCATTCGTTAGTGGACTTATATAAAATTAATATCGATTAAACTCGATATATATAAATTGTATGTAAATTGAAAATATAGTATAAAATTATTATCGATTAAACTCTGTTGTGAGCGCACAACGATGTAGAGAGTAATTAATGCACTTGGCAACACCAAGTGCCTCCGATACGAAATCCGACCCTAGTGACAAAACGTAAAATCCACATCCGCCGAAAAGACTGACGATTGCATCGAACGACCGATCATCCGATGCAATGCGACATGATCAAAAACGCTGACCGCGTAGGGCTAGCGCTAACTCGGGAGCCCCCGAGTTAGCAACAGCAAGCGGATGAATACCGCGGAATCCGACGATTGGCGGGCAGTCGCTAATTAACATCGAAGCGGAGACGTGCGTCCGAGAACATACTGTCACTACTCCAATAATTGTAAATCGTTACGCGAGTATCGGGATTTGAAATAAAGGGGATTATTGTAACTTTGGGCAATTTAAATATATTCAACTGATTATTTCACACGTTGCGACGAGCTTTATTCTCCGACCCGAAATCTCCGAATCCTGTGCCGGCACTATCCCAGTCACGGCACAACAATTGGTGGCAGCGGTGGGATTTCGGCAATCGGAGAACGTCCCCGTCGCGTGTGTTTCCGTCACGAGTATTCGCCTGAAAAAAAAGAGCGAACAAGTAAAAGTGGTGTAATCAGCCCGGACGGAAGCACCCGGTAGCAGCCCGCTCCAGAGGAAGGAAGCACCCGGTAGCAGTCCGCTCCAGAGGAAGGAAGCACCCGATAGAGGCCCGTTCCAGAAGAAGGAAGCACCCGGTAGCAGCTATCAGCGACACCGGAGAAGGCCCCGACCTACCGCACGGACTCGCCAGCCCGAAGCAGCGAAGCAGGGACGAGGCGAAGCAGCCCGGCGGCCCTGCAGGACACGAATCAACGGAAAACAGACACGATGCGTTACACGGCGCTACTGTAAGTCCGTTCCAATCTATTATTGCGAGCGTCGAATGTAAAAGTTAGTGATAACCGATAAATGTCAAGCGGCGAAATCACCCCTTTCAGTCCCGTCCGAAACGAATCGTTCTTACACAGCGAGACAGCGCGGCGCGCGATTGAATATAGCTCGCGAAGCCCCGTACGCGTAAATAGACGTACCGTTAGCGAAGCGTTAGACCGCGTGCGACAGAATTTAGACTCGCGATTGTCAGACGACGACTCGCCAATACTAGAATTGCACCCGAACGTTGTAATAGAGCGCGAATTTTCGTTCGACGAAGTAGACGCAAGTTTAACGCGCGAAAATAATAACGGCGACGGTAGACTGACCCCGACACAAGCAAACGCACACCCAGACGGCGCAGGCAGTACAAATAGCAGCGCATACTTCCTCTCGTCACCCGACAGCAGTATAGTCGAATCTGACTGGGATTCCGCGGAGGACATTATGAGCCAGCAAGGAAGAGCGACTCAGGACAATATGCCCCGTGACGAGACTCACAATAGGCCGAGGACACCCGAGCAGGTCAACGCGGAATTAGCGCGACTCCGACCCTCGGTTAACGGGCGACCGTCCGACATCGACCAAAGCCGAGCCCCTGAGCCGGCGCGAGCAGGTCCAGGAGCACAGGACTCCGTGCTCAACGACATCCTGAATATGATGCGCGACATGCAGGATCGCATGAACCGTACAAAGGCCGCGGAGTTTGAGCGCTCTGTCGAAATCTTTCGCGTCATGCGCGACATGCAGGACCGCATGAGCCGAATAGAAGCCGCAAATTACAATTGCCCCGACGAAATAGGTCGCCGCGTACGCAGCCAAGGTCCCCTCGACATAACTTACGGACGAACGTTGGAAGACGTCAGAAACCAACACGATCCCATAAATACGTACATTAAATTAAAGGAAGCCCGCGATATGATTCCGGAAATCGACGGAACGTCGCGCAGTCAGGTACAAAAATTTCTAAACGCCAGCACCTATGCGATGAATGAAATTAACCCCGCAGAGGAAAAATCATTATTAAAGGCTATACTTTGCACGAAATTAACGGGAAAGGCCATGTACGATTTCCAAACGCGAGACATACATTCTTTCGCTCAACTGAAGCAGGAAATAGAAATCTGCTATTTAGCAAAGCGAAGCACCACGCACATTCAGAAAGAATTTAATATGCTCCGGCAAAAGCCAGGCGAAAGCGCGAGAGAATACGGACTCCGTGTAGATAAATTATCAATGGAACTATATCAATCAATGACCGAAGGCCGTGAACATTCTTCAGAACAAAGAAAAGCGATATTAGATACAATGCAGGAGCTAGCGCTAGAAAATTTCCAGCTAGGACTCCGAGATGACATTCAAACTATCGTGCGATCACGAAATTACGCTAATCTCACAGCAGCAATTTTGGGCGCCACGTCAGAGGAGAAATTGAAAGGTCCTCCTCAGCGCTCGACTTATAATACCGGCCGAAACAAAAACGGTCAGGAGCCATCCCAACAAGCTCGAAACGTTGGAGTTGATTGCCACAAATGTGGAGAAACAGGTCATTACGGGCGAGATTGCCGTACGAGCCGATACGCTAATAGGTTCTCATTGCCGAGAGCAGAAAAGCCCAGCGGAATAAATACCGTCGAAAAGTATTGCGATCATTGCGACAAGGTAGGGTATAAACGGGAAGATTGTTGGCAGCTAAAGGGCCGATCCGAAAAGGAAAGAACACGCCATTCTAAAACTGATGGAAATAAAAAACCACAGATATATACAACAGTAAAAGCGTTTAAGCATACGTTAGACAAGGACCATGAAATATCGAATAGCAGCAGCAGCAGCAGCAGCAGCAGTAGCAGTGAAGAAGAAAAGAGACCGAGAAAGCCTAAGGCGCGAGCCGTGAGCGAATATCAAGTTACTCAAGTGACGAGCAAGACTAGAAAAAATTATAATCTCGATCTCGTAACACTCCCGATGCAAGAAACCAAAACGGGAAAAATGAAATTTTTGCTCGATTCCGGAGCAGCACTAACCTTTATCAAAATAGGAAATTTGAAAGGCAACACAAATGCGTGAAAAGAAACTCGCACTGACAGGGATAACAGGACACCAACTGTACACCCTTGGAAAAATAAAAGCCACGATAAAATTGGGAAAACAAGTCATACGCCATACAATACACGTAGTAAACGACGACTTCCCGATGGACTATGAAGGAATACTAGGAATCGATTTCATCAAAAAGCACAGAGCTGACTGTCTCCATGGGAAAAACGTATTGAGAATCGGCGGGGTAAATCTTAAGCTACAACCGTATAAGAAACTGATTCAACCCCTCCGCAGTAAAACAATCATACAAACGATAGCTGCAGACCGAAATAGAATAGGTATTGTAAAACGTGTAAAACCTATTTCTGGAGTCTTTATCGGAAGTTGCATAATAAAACCAATAGATTCCACTTGTCTGATAAGCAAATTAAACGTCACCGAGAAGACAGTCAAGATGCTCACACCGCATGTAATTCTAGAAGAGGTGCCGGTGAATGACACGGTTGACGTACTCACATTATCCGCGACGGAAGAGCGCAACTCAAGTCAAGAACAACGCGAGAAATTACGTAAAGAACGCATGAAAATTTTAAATAATAAAAAGGAAAACGCGTTAGAGCAGAAATGCGATGATTTTTGCGATATATTTCGTTTGGAAAACGATAAGCTAACACACACCACGGCGGTGAAACATGAGATCACGACGCGAACTGATAGCGCGACGGAGAACGTCCGCCTACCCGTGAAACATAAAGAAAAAGTAAATAAAAAATCTGATGTTTCAAGAGAAATAAAATTACGCATTATTATAAATTTTCTTATCCTCTATCAACACCTCACAACAGGAGCGTCGGCGTCGCCCGTACCACCGTACGAAGTGACGCAATTTATCAACGAGCCAGGCATCTATTTCGAGAGAATCGGACACCTGCAGCAAACGAAAGCAACATGGAAATTAGCGATACGCATAGACGTAACCGCATTAAAAACCAGACATCAGCAGCTTCAAAGATACCTAGGGAGTACCGAAGAACTTTGCAGTTATGCAACTGGAGACGTTAAAAATACTTGTCAGATTGCTCTCCGGACCACTAAGAGAGAAAACGATAAAACGACACGCGCCCTAGAACATCTACAAACAATTTACAAATCACCCATAATTAAGCGAGGTTTAATAAACGCCATCGGAGAGATAAGTAAAACTTTATTTGGTACCATGGATGCTGAAGATGCAAGAATAATCAACGAACAAATACAAATGCTTGATAACCAGCAACAAACGCTACAGCACGCAGCAAAGAACCAGCTGAAGATCATCAACGCCACACTAGGCCACATGGAAAAATTAGAGCAAACTCTATCACACAACGAAAATTTACTGGCAAACGTTACAAGGAAACTGCACGACCAATTCATACACCGAGAGGAAATAAACGAACAGATACTATTGATAACCGCTATCCTAGCTGACCTCACGACAGACATAAACGACATTACAGACTATCTAACATATGCAAAAAATAACATTTTAATTACACGCGTACTTCCCATAGAGAACATAATCGTAGAATTGAAGGAAGCAACCTCGCACTTAACCAGAGGATTAAACTTTCCATTTAAAATCCAGACAGAAAACTGGAATACTATCCAAAAATACGTAAGCGTAAGCGCATATTACGACAATTCGAACGTATACACTATCCTTGCGTTTCCTTTAATAGCATATCCGGTATACGAAATAATAAAAATCACACCTGTACCAATACACAACGATCATAATGTATTTACCCTACTAGAACCCTCGCACACACTAGTAGGAATAAACCGAGAAAATCATAATTATATAATATTAAAGGAAAGCGATTTAAATAAATGTACGCGAGAAACTACTAAATTTATATGCGATCAGATTTTCCCCGTGTATTTTGTAACTGCAAATGCACCAAGCGAGGTGCAACTTTTTGTAAAAGCACCTAAATACGTAGAAAATCGTAGACAACGTCACGTCATTTCTAAGGTAACATTCTGGATAACATTAGCCGAACCTCAAACATGGTTATATTCCACTCCAAAAATATCGGAAATTATAATACAATGTAATGAGTTACCAGAAAATAAAATTAAAATTGAAAAAAACCGGAAAAATAACATTACGCGATAATTGTAAAATAACTACACCAGATATAATTTTAGAAACTAAAAACCGAATCTATACTAAATATGTAGAAATGTATTTACCAGAATTCAATGTAACCAATACCCCAGAAAAAAGTATAATATTAGACAACGAATTAGATTCCGAAAAGGAAATAAAAATAGAACCAGTAATCAAAGATCCGTCGGAATTAATAAAGTTAAGCTTAAGCCTAGATAAAATTAAAAAGGAAGTGGAAAATAACCAACCCAGCGTTTTCGCAAATAAGAATATTATATATCCTGTGGGTTCCGCAACCATAATTATAGTCGTAGTAAGCATTATACTTGTAATCATTTATGTAATAAAGAAAAAAGGGAATCATTAAGAATTTAAAGGGGGAAACCACAGCATACATATTAGCATATAAAAAACTTAGATTGTAACCTCTCAAGAAAAAGAAAAACCCAAACAAATAAATAACGAAAAACTTCGAAGACCTCAGTTTTTCTTTTTCCGCGGGGGAAGGAATGTTGTGAGCGCACAACGATGTAGAGAGTAATTAATGCACTTGGCAACACCAAGTGCCTCCGATACGAAATCCGACCCTAGCGACAAAACGTAAAATCCACATCCGCCGAAAAGACTGACGATTGCATCGAACGACCGATCATCCGATGCAATGCGACACGATCAAAAACGCTGACCGCGTAGGGCTAGCGCTAACTCGGGAGCCCCCGAGTTAGCAACAGCAAGCGGATGAATACCGCGGAATCCGACGATCGGCGGGCAGTCGCTAATTAACATCGAAGCGGAGACGTGCGTCCGAGAACATACTGTCACTACTCCAATAATTGTAAATCGTTACGCGAGTATCGGGATTTGAAATAAAGGGGATTATTGTAACTTTGGGCAATTTAAATATATTCAACTGATTATTTCACACGTTGCGACGAGCTTTATTCTCCGACCCGAAATCTCCGAATCCTGTGCCGGCACTATCCCAGTCACGGCACAACAACTCGATTAAAAATTTATATAAAAAAGACAACTTCGTAAGTTGACAGTTTCACATATCATATGTCATTTTGTGACATATGTCATTTGCAAATTGTAAGGAAAAGACAGAAAGAGGAGAGAGAAGAAAACGGATATTCGCACATTCTGAGATAGAGAGAGAGAGAGAAAGAGAGAGAGAGAGAGAATGAATGAATGAATGAATCGTTATTTATTACACGCTCTGGGATACATCCCCTAAAGCGTAGAAACATTTGTACAATAAAAATAGACTATAAAGGTATAACGCAGATATAAGACTGTAGTCTAAAATACAAAAAAGAAAAAGATAGGAAAGTATAATATAATAAAAGAAAATTAAAAATAGAAAGAAAAAAAAACGTTAAGCGCACGGAAAAAAGAAAAGGTATCAGCCTTGGGTTTGTCCCGACATTGCAAGCAGGTGGTTGTGCAGTTTGGACTTAAAAACCGGTAAAGAAGACGCGTTGCGTATGTCCGGGGGTAAGCCGTTCCACAGTTCCGCGGCAGAGCTACAGAAGGATCGCCTGTAAAACTCTGTGCGACACTGCGGAAGGATCAAGGTACCGTGCGGAGCCCTTATTTCACGCGTGACTCTGTCATGCTTAAACACGAAGTTTGAGAAGATGACCTCGGGTCTTTTCTTCGCTAGCACCGAAAAAGTAAGGCTCCCCACGAAGTACAAACGTCGGAAACTGATCTTAAGCCAACCAAGTCTGTTAAAGTAAGGCGTTATATGTTCGTCCCACTTGGCCTGGAAAATAAAACGGACGCATCTATTGTAGACCCTCTGCAAGCGAAGATTTTGTTCGCCCGTGATGTTAGTTAGAATCGTGCAGCCATAGTCAAGTATAGGTACAATCAGGGCCGAGACCAGCATGATGCGAAGAGGAAGCGGTAGGAGATGCTTACAAAGTTTTAGTTGATACAACGCCGAGTTAACTCTCGTTATTGTTTTCGAGATCTGCTTTTCCCACGACAGCGAACAGGTTAAAGTAACACCCAGATATTCAACTGAGTCCGAAAATGGTATTGAGGAGTCATTAACATAGATGGATGGCAACGCGTCACTCTCCAGGCTACTAATATAACGCAGCGTCCCCACGATAATCGCTTGCGTTTTCTTTGGATTAATTGTCAGCCCATTTTCGGTAGCCCACTGCACGACTCTCTCTATGTCCTCGTTTATCCTTATAATCGCATCGGCAAGAAGGTCAGGCTCGACATGCAAATAAATTACGAGATCGTCCGCATAAAATTGATATTTACAATGTTTCAATATCCCGCTGAAGTCAAGCAAGTATAACACGAAGAGAAGGGGCCCCAGCACAGAGCCCTGAGGTACCCCTTTGTGAACAGGTCGGTCAGAGGACATTCCGAAAGGATCACGAACAGCCTGCTTTCTACCTGTCAAATAAGAGCAGAGCCATTTTAACGTTGAGTTTGCGAAGCCCAACCTCCTGAGCTTCTCAATAAGGCGATGAGGACAAACATTGTCGAAGGCCTTGGAAAAATCGAATAGTACCGCAAGGGTGACTTTCCTCCTGTCAGCGGCCAGTCTTATATCATCCAGTATCCTGATCAAAGCGGTCTGTGTAGAGAAGTCCTTCCTATAGGCGGACTGGAAAGGATCTAGGATATCATTTTCCTCAAGAAAATCCGTGATCTGATCGGCCACTATGCGCTCCAGGGCCTTAGAGACAGCACATAATATCGATATTGGCCTGTAATCATGCAGTTCGCAAGGGTGATTTACCTTCGGAATAGGGCAGACAACAGCCGATCTCCACACACTAGGATAGACACCGTAAGAGAGACAGTAGTTGAAGATGTGGGTCAGTGCAGGAAGGATGCAGGGTAATGCTCCGACGATTAAACTCCGAGGGAGCTCATCTCTCCCGATAGCCTCCGAATTACTCCTCTGCAAAGCCCTGACTATCTCCCCTGGTTCAATGTTTTTCCAATAAAATTTTTGGTCACTATAAGCCACCTCTCCCAAGTCGAAGACGATACCCTCTTCTGGGTCAGAGTTCTTTGCATCACCCGTGAAATAAACATTCAATTCCTCAGGGGTGAAAACCAGTCTATCAAGCTGCGCTTTAGGTTTCAAGAAGCCGAAATGCCTGAGTTTTTTCCACAAGATGTTAGGCTCCTTGGCATCGTGAAATGCCTTATGGAAGTATTCCGTCTTTGCCCTTCGTACCTTGAGCTGAACCAAATTTCTAAGTCGCCTATAAGTACCGTAATTTGATTTCGTTTTATTCCGTCTCCAGACTCTTCTCATCCTATCCCTGTCCTTCATCAATCTTTTTAAGTCCGGCGTGAGCCACGGCGCAGGAAGATGTTTAGGACATATAACGCGATAAGGTGCGTGTTTATCGTAACAAGTCCTAAGGAAGTCGTTGAGGATCCTCACCTTATCATCAATATCCGGGGTTAGGTACAGGTCATCCCAGTTCTGCGAACCCAGCTCCGCTAAGAAATTCTCAGGATCAAAAGAACGAAAATCACGGACCCGCACAGTTCGCCTAGGAATACGCTCGATTTTGATGTTATAGGTGATCTCAATGAGATCATGGGCAGATAAAAAGCCGACATCACGCTGATCATGACGAACAAGCTTCTCCTCCTCATCAATAATACAGAGATCCAGCCATGTAGAGGCAGTGCGTGTATTATGCGTTGGCAGGTAAGGCACAAGGAAGAAGTTAGATGCCTGTACATACGTCAAAATCTGTTCCGAGTCATAGGTGTGGGAACTGAGGTCGGCATTAAAATCACCGAAAATAATAGAGTGCCTGTAATTAGCAGACAACTCCGAAAAAGTAGTGAAAAAATCGGATAAGAAGCCTGTATGTGGTGGTCTGTATACCACGGCTAAGAGAATCTTGGCGTAATTACTGATAGACACCTCCACAATCAGATATTCGGGTTTTCCGCAGTAATTGTTCTCAGATGTACATACAACTGATGCATTGAGAGCTTCAGATATGTAAATAGCAACCCCACCCCCTATTTTGCCAATACGGTCGCATCTCAAGAGGCGATAGCCATGGAGAGAGACAAGGTGATCGGAGACATGCGGTTTGAGCCAAGACTCCGATAAACAAATGATGTGATATCCTGAGTTGCAGAAATAAGATCGGAAATCGTCGATGTGAGCCGATAGTGATTGACAGTTGACATGACATAAGCGCAGACGATCGGTAGAACTACTGTCCATAGTTAATACTGCTTATTCTGTCGGCCAATCTTCTCCGTAGAATAGGACAGTTTTTGTCATCGAATGCAGAGTGTTGTTGTCCCGCCAGAGACGACCATCGCTTACAATTTCCGCACGCGGGATCCGCGCTCCTACTAGTGCAGTCTTTTGTCTCATGACTCCCCGCGCAATGTCCGCACATCGACGAAAAATGACAGTGCTTCGCAAAGTGACCAAAAGCGAGACATTTATAGCACTGGAGCACTCTAACATAATCAGAGATGCCACAGGCGAAGTAGCCGATGTAGACTGATTTGTTCCTCAACAGTATTCCACGAGCATCCGGTGTGACCTCGATGACGCAGCTCGTAGTGAGTCGATTATGTCTCTGGGGAAAGATGTACACGACCTTGACGTCAGACACATCCACCTTCTCGAGATTCAGAGATATCAGGTCCAATCTGATCTCCTCTCTGGACATAATGCACGGAACTCCACGGATCAACATTCTGGGATTGACTTTACGCTCCTGCTCTAGTCTAAGGCCCGCCCTCTCAAGCTCGGTAGAGCTCTTGATTTTAGTCAGATCGACTGAATGCGCCTCGATACGCACTCCGTTATTCCTTACAGACGATATTCGGTTGACTTTGAGATTGTACTCCGATGGCTTAATAACTTTTTGAAGGGCTACTCTGGTATCCCTCGACGATTTGTACCTCGCGGGGGAGCCCTCAGCGGGAGTGACTATGAAATTCGTAGTCTTCGGCACCTCGATCGAGGAGCCACGCGCAACTCTCAGCCTCGACCGCTCGGAGGCAGCAAGAGGGCGAGGGAGAAGTACTGGAAGTCCTAGCTTGCATATTCAGCGCATTAGTTACAATATTGTTACAGGCATCTGACATATCAGTTACCATTTTGTTACAGGCATCCGACATAGCATTACCGACAATGTCTCTAAACGTCTCCGAGATGCAAGTTTGTTGCGATGAGCTTTCTATTAAATTAATATAAGCAACAGAGATTTCCGCGAATGCCTCTTTACAGGCTCGAAAGGCAGATTCGATTTGGACCCTCTTCTCAAGAGTTTCTTTACTCGAAAGCATAAGCTTAGTGACATTGTCGTGATGTCTATTTAAAGTCTGCTTAAGAGCATTGACCCTAGAAACGTTAATATCTATGCTTTGAGAATCCGCTAAGTTTGATGCCGATGGTATGCGTCGAACAGGGACTTTAGGCTTGTTTGTTTTGATATTTTGCCCGTCACCTTCCGAGCAGGAGAGGGCCGGAGGAGTCGAATCCGTCATCCACGCCGTGCGCCCCTCTCAGCGATACCGTTCGAAAAGAGCCAATCAGAGGTAGAAACGCATGCGCACTGGCCCTCCGATGTCCAGCATGGAGCCCGTTACCAGGAAATTTCCTCAAGATACCACAGCGGAAAAACAGAGAAAGATACCTCCAGCAATTCAGAATCCAGATCAGGAAAAGAGAACAAGCAAGCAGTATGGCCCTGCAATCCGTGCACTAAAAAGAGAGGCCCCAAAGGGCAATTGGCGGCAGAAAAGAGCCCACAAATACAGAGCGATATAAAGCACGTCAATGTATACTCACAGACAGAAAGAGAGAGAGAGAGAGAGAGAGAGAGAGAGAGAGAGAGAGAGAGAGAGAGAAGGGATACGTATCTTAAACATTAAATTTATATGTCAAAAAATTTACGTCTTTCCATTTTCATTTCTTTGCTTTATTTTCTTTTTATTTAAGGATGTTCTATACCCACAGTCCGAACCAAAAGTATGCAGGAAATATTGAAAACTCTGATATTAATTCTTCAGGGATCCAAAGACAAAAAAATGTATATAAATAGTTACGGAACATCTAATAGAATGTAAAAGACGTAAATTTAGTGAATGTAAATAACTGTTACTATTTTTTTCAAAAAAAAATTTTTAAAAAAAAATTGTTGTAAATCGTTTCAAATTTTGTTGCTATATTTTTGTTTGTTGATGATCTGCTTGTGTGTAAAATATTATTATATTGGTTACATTTTTTAATGTTTACACTTTTCTCTGTAAAACCCTTTGTAAAACGGATTTTCAAGAATTGATAACTTTTTATCTAAATTGTGAATCGATTTGAAATTTGGCCCTGAACTTTGAAAGAGTATACAGAATATGATATTAAATTTTCATCAACTTCGTTACATTTTGCCTAACTATATAAAACATCCTTAATTATCTTATTGATTTTTTGTCTTTTTGTTCTGTCTTTCTTATCTCTTATCTATATAAGTTTAATTATATATTTTTCCTTTCACAGATATTTAATTTTATAGAAGAAAACTGACGTTAAAACCTATTTTGTCCTGTTCCTGCTATAAAGATTTTTCCATGTTGCCTGTTCCTATTTTTCAATTATTTTCTATTTAAAGGTAAATAATAATTTTATTTTTTATCCTCATTTTTATCCTCATTTTTATCCTCATTTTTATCCTTATTTTATATCCTCATCTTTTTCGTTACATTTTCGCTTCCTATACAAAAAATAATTTTTTTTTACAATATTTTTTAAAAGATAACAAACATCCTTAAATTTTTTTACAGTAAATGCTTTTCAGAGCTTTTTTCCCCAGTCTTCCGATGAACATTATCTGCTTGCCCTCTTTCATTTGTTATATCTGCTTGCTCTCTTTCGTATGCTAACATAGCATTCAATAAAATTTCATCCATTCTATCATCCATATGTATAACTAAATTTAAAAACACTATATATAACTAAAATATATACATTATATATAGATACATTATACAGCTAATCGAAACCTTTTATTTAAATTTATTTAGAAATAAAATAAATTAATTTAATTTAATTTATTTCGAAAAAATTCATTAGGCAAATCTTCGATATCCATATTAGTAAAAATTCTTTAAACCACCGTTTTTTAAATTGACATATAATAAATACGTGAAAAGATTACGTGAAAATAGTCACTTAATTTATATTTTTTAAATTGAAAATCAAAGTTAAAATTTAAAACAATTTTAATATATAAAATCGTTACGGGTGGTGTATGTTTGAACGTGTTTGAACGTTAACAAATTAAAAACTATTGGACCGAATTTTTACCACAAATATATGAAATAGGGAATTTACGTTTGAACGTTTTTAACTTAAAAACTATTGGACCAAATTTTTGCCACAAGTATATGAAATAAGGGTAGAATTTTACGAGGAGTGTTATAGGGTATGTAGTTTTTTATTATCTATTTTCTGGAAACAGATTTCTTTAATTATTTTAATATTTAAAAAATAAAGAATTAAAAAAATCGGTTTCCAGAAAATAGATAATAAAAAACTACATCGAAATGTACGTATATACTTTATATGAACTCACGAAAAACTAATTTATGGAAAAGGTTTATCTATGATATGTAGTATTATATTATATAATTAATCATAAATTGTGTGAGAGAGAGAGAGAGAGAGAGAGAGAGAGAGAGAGAAGGGGTACGTATCTTAAACATTAAATTTATATGTCAAAAAATTTACGTCTTTCCATTTTCATTTCTTTGCTTTATTTTCTTTTTATTTAATTATCTTATTGATTTTTTGTCTTTTTGTTCTGTCTTTCTTATCTCTTATCTATATAAGTTTAATTATATATTTTTCCTTTCACAGATATTTAATTTTATAGAAGAAAACTGACGTTAAAACCTATTTTATCCTGTTCCTGCTATAAAGATTTTTCCATGTTGCCTGTTCCTATTTTTCAATTATTTTCTATTTAAAGGTAAATAATAATTTTATTTTTTATAATAATTATTCCACTCTTAAAAAGGCCGTGTTTAAAAAGAATGTTAGAAATATCCTTTTTATAATAACATATACATTGGCTACCACTTTTAATGTTAATTTTAATCTTTACTATGAAATTATTTATTGTGGTTTATTGTTTTATATTCCTATTTTTCAATTATTTTCTATTTAAAGGTAAATAATAATTTTATTTTTTATAATAATTATTCCACTTTTAAAAAGGCCGTGTTTAAAAAGAATGTTAGAAATATCCTTTTTAAAATTTCATCCATTTTATCATCCATATGTATAACTAAATTTAAAAACATTATATATAACTGTTCGAGATCGCGAATGCTCGACATTATATATAGATACATTATATAGCTAATCGAAACCTTTTATTTAAATTTATTTAGAAATAAAATAAATTAATTTAATTTAATTTATTTCGAAAAAATTCATTAGGCAAATCTTCGATATCCATATTAGTAAAAATTCTTTAAACCACCGTTTTTTAAATTGACATATAATAAATACGTGAAAAGATTACGTGAAAATAGTCACTTAATTTATATTTTTTAAATTGAAAATCAAAGTTAAAATTTAAAACAATTTTAATATATAAAATCGTTACGGGTGGTGTATGTTTGAACGTGTTTGAACGTTAACAAATTAAAAACTAATGGACCGAATTTTTACCACAAATATATGAAATAGGGAATTTACGTTTGAACGTTTTTAACTTAAAAACTATTGGACCAAATTTTTGCCACAAGTATATGAAATAGGGGTAGAATTTTACGAGGAGTGTTATAGGGTATGTAGTTTTTTATTATCTATTTTCTGGAAACAGATTTCTTTAATTATTTTAATATTTAAAAAATAAAGAATTAAAAAAATCGGTTTCCAGAAAATCGGTAACGAAAAACTATATACCCTATAGCACTTTCCAGAAAGTGAAAATTCTACCCCTATTTCATATATTTGTGGTAAAAATTCGGTACAATAGTTTTTAAGTTAAAAACGCACAAACATACCACCCGTAAGGATTTTATATAATAGAATTTCCCAGAAATGAAAATGTCGTGGTTAATTTTTCATTACCGATTTTGTGGAAACCGATTCTTTTAATTTTTGAAATTTTTCGGGAAATAATCGCGGACTACTCATTCGTTAGTGTACTAAATTTTTACCAAAAGTATACGAAATAGGGGTAGAATTTCCCGGAAATGAAAATGTCGTGGTTAATTTTTCATTACCGATTTTGTGGAAACCGATTTTTTTAATTTTTCAAATTTTTCGGGAAATAATTGACCGAATCACATTCGTTAGTGGACCGAATTTTTACTAAAAGTATATGAAGTTGGGGTAGAATTTTCCGGGGAGTGCCATAATGTGTATTGTTTTTTGTTACCGATTTTATGGAAACCGGTTTTTCTAATTTTTCTAATTTTTTGGGAAATAATTAACTGAATCTCATTCGTTAGTGTATCGAATTTTTACCAAAAATATATGAATAGCTTAATATCTCCATTATATCTTACAAAAGAAGGGAGAATTAAATATGACAGTCATGTCAAATGTAAATGTAAGTGTTTTTTAACAGAAATTTTAAAGAATTATTGAGTAATTAACCAAATTTTTTTAAAAATGTCCGTGGTTGCTCTAACTTTTTTTGGAAATTTTGAGATTGCTCGCTCGCATCTTTGTACAGCAACCGTTCAAAAAAAGCAACTCGAAAAAGAGAATTTCAATAATGCGAAAATATACGACGGTGCGCCGCGTAGCGGGCGCGAGTCTTTTAATATCATTCTCTATCTTTTATTAGTTCGCGTACATACAGACAGAAAACGGTAATTATTCTGTCTCCCTCCCTCTCTCTCTCTTTCACAAGTTGACACATACATATGAAGCATGCCACACTTGCGAACGATATACCAAATAAATGAATTTTCCGGGGAGTGCTATAGGGTATGTAGTTTCTTATTATCTATTTTCTGGAAACAGATTTCTTTAATTATTTTAATATTTAAAAAATAAAGAATTAAAAAAATTAGTTTCCAGAAAATCGGTAACGAAAAACTATATACCCTATAGCACTTTCCAGAAAATTCTACCCCTATTTCATATATTTGTGGTAAAAATTCGGTACAATAGTTTTTAAGTTAAAAACGCACAAACATACACCACCCGTAAGGATATTATATAATAGTATAGATAATAATTATTCCAATCTTAAAAAGGCCGTGTTTAAAAAGGATGTTAGAAATATCCTTTTTATAATAACATATACATTGGCTACCACTTTTAATGTTAATTTTAATCTTTACTATGAAATTATTTATTGTGGTTTATTGTTTTATATTGTAATATATTTTATCTATTATTATAAGTTAATAAATTCACTGAAAGCGATAGATCAATATATATGTTGCAATAAAAAATTTATACAATATTATACAAATTAAAAATTTATGTATAGATATAAGAGATAGATTATACAGATTGATTTTTTTTGTTCTGTTTTTTTTATCTCTTATTTATATAAGTTTAGTTATATATTTTTCCTTTCACAGATATTTAATTTTAAACAAGAAAACTGAACTTATAATAATAGATAAAATTATACAAATTTTATAAATTTATATTTAGATATGTGAGTAATAATATGAATTATATACGAAAATGCAATATATTGACGACGGTACTTATATATATAGATACATATATTGAACAGAATATAGAGAAGTAAGAGAGATAGAATGGAAACAGAAAGAACACAACAGAAAAAAGAAATAAAGGATTAAGCAAATGTGATAATATGAGAACATAAGATAGTAAGAATAATAGTAAGAAAAATATCGAAAATTAGAAAGAGAGAAGAACAAGTAAGTCTTAATTATACAGTAAATTTTTCGCAATTGTACGTCCGAGTAGACAAATTTTAGCGTTTAGTATTTAAAGAATAATTAAATTTAAAATAAATTTTTCGCGATTGTACGTTCAAGTACAATCAAATTTGAATTTTACCCTTCTCTATTTAAAGTACCCTACGGTATTCCAGTTCGAACAAGTAAATTTAAAATAAATTTTTCGAGATTGTACGTTCAAGTATACAAATTTCAGCGTTCAATATTTAAAGAACAAGTAAATTTAATTATACAAAATGCCTCGAAAGAGAAAATGCGCAAATTTGAGTAAAGTGAGTCATGAAAGCAAACGATTAAGACAAATGCGAAAAAATGAGATTTTGGAGGAAAGGACTAAGAGACTAGAAGCTAATGCCCAGAGAAATGCTATGCAGAGGGCACAGGAAAATGTAGAAACAAGATCTCAACGACTGGAAGCTAATGCCCAGAGAAATGCTATGCAGAGGGCACAGGAAAATGTAGAGACAAGATCTCAACGACTGGAAGCTAATGCCCAGAGAAATGCTATGCAGAGGGCACAGGAAAATGTAGAGACAAGATCTCAACGACTGGAAGCTAATGCCCAGAGAAATGCTATGCAGAGGGCACAGGAAAATGTAGAGACAAGATTTCAACGACTGGAAGCTAATGCCAAGAGAAATGCTGTGCAGAGGGCACAGGAAAATGTAGAGACAAGATTTCAACGACTTGAAGCTGATGCCCAGAGACATGTTCAGAGAAGGTGCCAAGCCAAACAATTGAATCACCATATTGCGCTAATTATGAAGGATCATGAAATGAATGTGCCTGTTCATACACTTGGCCAAATGAATGTCGAATGCCAATTTTGCAAATCGTTAAACTTTATATGTGAAAAACCTAAAGATGGAAAATTTACATATTGTTGCCAAAAGGGGAAACTTCAATTAAAACAAATAAATTTTCCAGAATTTCTAAAAAAATTATTCATGGGAAATGATGCTTCATCTAAGAATTTTATGGATAATATTCGTTCATATAACAGTGCTTTAGCTATGGCCTCAATGGGTGCCCCAGGTAATAGGAATCCCTTGGATGTAGTGAACCATGCTCCTTATTGCTTGAAGATTCATGGGCAATATCATCATTTGACCTCGATAGCAATGCGTCCAGATGATGGGCAACCCCCACGATATGCACAACTTTACTTCTTGGATACGGAAGAAGCTGTTCATCATAGAATGAATAACAAAGCCAACCAAAGGTGTGATCCAGCAATGATGAGAGATTTATCATGTTTCATGATCCAATGCAATGAATTTGCAAAGACTTTTAAGATGATGCGTCAAGTTGAACAAGATCTTAATCCGAGAGGCATTCAAACTCCAAACTTGATGTTGTGCTTCCGAAATGATCCTAAACATGATCAAAGAAGATATAATGCTCCACGAGCTAATGAAATAGCCGTGGTCTTTCAGAATATTGATGGTGAGCCTCCATTTGAGAGAGACATTCGAATTTATAACAAAAATTCGAACGATGTCCAACAAATTTCAATTCTGGATAAAAGATGTGACCCAATGTGTTATCCTTTATTATATCCATATGGTAATGATGGATGGCATTCAGAATTGAAATCTCATAATCCTCAGTATCCAGGATTCAAAGTAACGCAAATGGACTATTATGCTCACTTGCTGGCACCAAGAGCAGAATTTAGCCAATTTCAAAGAGCAGGAAAATTGAGATGCCAATTTATACTTGATGCCTATATGAAAACTGAAGCAAATAGGCTTAATTACATTAAATTGAATCAGCCTCAATTAAGAGCTGAACTTTATTCAGGGTTAATGGATCACCTTGATAATCTAACACAAAACGAAGGAATTACAGTAGGTATACCTGTAATATTACCATCCTCATTTATGGGTAGTCCAAGGAACATGCAAGAAAGGTACCAAGATGCTATGTCTTTAGTCAGAAAATTTGGTAAACCAGACATTTTTCTTACGATGACTTGCAATCCTCAATGCCCTGCAATTAAGGAAAACCTTGATGGATGCCCATTAGAGTATCGACCTGATTTGATAGCTAAAACATTCAGCTTGGATGTCAAAGAGATTATGAAGGATCTAATCCAAAATGGAATTTTTGGAAATATTATAGCCTATGCAGGCGTCATTGAGTTCCAAAAAAGAGGACTTCCACATTTGCATTTACTTGCAATGTTGAGTGATGAAGATAAGCCTCGACTTTCAGAAGTTATTGACATGATGGTATGGGCTGAAATTCCGGACGAAGAAAGATATCCAGAACTTAATGAAAAAGTTCTGAAACACATGATTCATGGTCCTTGCGGTAACCAATCTCAGAGATATCCTTGCACTGGTGACGATGGAAAATGCTCAAAAGGCTTTCCAAAAGAGTTTCGAAACGAAACAAATGCTAACGTGAATGGATATCCCATGTATCAACGAAGGAATACTGGGAAAAAATACATTGTCAGAGGCAAAGAAATTGACAATCGATGGGTGGTTTTCGATAAACGCTTTTAGCCGGTTGGCGTGGACGCGTAACGTTTTTCGTCCTTATTTAATTATATAATTTATGTCATTAATTTTTTCTATTACTGTGTATGGTCCTATCCAATGTGCTTCTAGTTTCTTTGATCTTCCTCGTCGAACCGTTTCGTCATATAACAATACTTGATCTCCTGCTTTAAATGTTTCGATATTCGTCTTTTTATCGTACTGTTGTTTTGCCTTAATTTTTTCATGTTTAGTGTTTTCTCTTGCTATTTCGTTTGTGGCGCGTATTCTTTCCCGAAGTTCTTGCGCGTAATTGTCGTAGGTATATGTTAGTTTTGGCGGTTTCGTTAGAGCTGTCGGTAATGAAGCTTGATGGCCGTAAACTAATTCGAACGGTGTAAATCCTGTCGTGGTGTGGGGAGTTGTGTTATATGTAAACATCGCATAGGGTAGCCATTCATCCCAGTTCGTCTGGTCTTCATTTATGTAGTGTCTCAAATATTCGGCTAATGTGCGGTGTGACCGCTCTAATGCTCCGTTACTTTCTGGGTGATATGCTGTCGTTTGTATTTTTTCTATTTTTAGTAATTTGCACACGTTTTTGAACATTTCGCTAGTAAAGTTTGTACCTTGATCCGTCAGTACTTTCTCCGGTATTCCGTGTTCTAATACGATTTTGGTAACAAAAGCTTTTGCGACTGTCGCTGCTTCTTGATTTTCTACGGGAATTGCTTTACTAAATTTTGTCAGGCTATCTTGGAAGGTTAAAATATATTTATTTCTGTTATCCGTGGTAGTTAATGGTCCTACAATGTCAAGGGCGCATTTTTCGAATGGCCTTTGTGGAGTATCCGTAATTGATAAAGGCATCTTTGTTTTTCTGCTCAATTTATTCTTTTGGCAGTATTCACATTTATTTATATAATCTTCGACATCCTTAGTAATTCCATTCCAATTGTGCGTTAATCGGATTCGATTTAAAGTTCTTGTGACTCCTTGGTGTCCTCCCATAGGTAGGTCGTGATATTCTTTTAATATCTGTAGTTTATCTTCTTCCGAGTATTTACTCGGTATTTCCTCTTGCTGTACTTTATTTACTTGTACGTCTTCCACTATCGGGTTTCGACTCAATGCGTCAGCGTTTGCATTCATTTTGCCTGCCTTGTGGACGATCTCGTAATCGTACTCCTCCAGCTTGAGTCTCCATCTAATTAATCTCGAGCCGGGGTCTTTTACGTTAAATAACCATATTAATGGTCTATGATCCGTAATTATTTTAAATTTCGTTCCGTACACGTAAGGTCTGAAATGTTTTACGGCCCATACGATTGCCAACAATTCTTTTTCTGTCGTATTATAATTTTGCTCTGCCTTATTTAATACTCTACTGGCATATGCTATCGGTCTGTCTTGTCCTACTGTTCCTTGTGATAGCACGGCTCCGATTGCATAGTCAGATGCGTCTGTAGTTACTAAAAACTCTTGAGTAAAATCGGGGTAATTTAATATGGGTGCCGTAGTTAGCTTTTCCTTTAATGTTTCGACAGCTATTTGTTGTTCGGCTGTCCAAATAAATTTTTCACCCTTTCTCAATAATTTTGTTAAAGGTTTTGCAATCTTGGAAAAATTGTCGATAAATTTTCGATAATATCCAGCAAGTCCTAGAAAAGTTTGAACGTCTTTTGCTCGTTTCGGAGTTTTACACCTTATTACTGCTCGTATGTTGTTAGGGTCTGGTAGTATTCCGTTTTCTGAAATAATATGCCCTAAATATAATACTTCTTTGCGCAAGAATTCGCATTTATCCGGTTGAAGTTTGAAACGATATTTTCGTAATCGTTGTAGCACTTCAATTAGGCGCCGGTTATGTTCGGCCAAGGTTGCTCCGTATATTATGATGTCGTCGAGATAAACGAGACATTTGATACCTTCTAAACCCATTAGTGCTGCTATTATAGCTCGCTGAAAGGTTCTTGGCGCGTTTTTTAATCCGAAAGGCATTCGGTTAAATTCGTAGTGTCCATTGGGTGTTGAAAATGCTGTCTTCTTTTTATCTTTTTCCTGCATTGGTATCTGATGGTAGCCGGATGCGAGATCTAATGTAGTAAAATATTTCGCCTTTCCTAATTTGTCATGTATTTCTGCAATATTAGGCAATGGAAATGAGTCTCCGATTGTAAGAAAATTTAGCTTGCGGAAATCTATGACGATTCGAAATTTTATTTTACTTGAGGCGTCCGGTTTTTTTGGTACCACTAGTATTGGAGAATTCCACGGGCTCGTACTAGGGCGGATAATTCCGTCTTCGAGCATCTTGTTAATTTGTCGGTTTATTTCCTCTTTGTGTTTCTCCGGCAGGCGATAAGGCCGGACGTTCACCGGCGCGCTATCAGCACGCGTTGGGATCTCATGTTTCACCGCTGGGGTACACGTGAGTTTGTCGTTCTCTAAATGGAATACGTCACTAAAATTCTCGCATATTTGCTCTAACGATTTTCTTTCTTCGTCATTTAAATGTTCCATTCTTAATTTACGACGTACTTCTTCGCATCTTTTTTTGATGGATTCGAGCTCTTCGGTCGGCTGTAACGTGAGTATGTCTGCCGTGTCGGTCACCGGTGCCTCTTCTAGAGTTACATGCGGCGTGACGATTTCTACGGGCTTTTCTGTAACGTTTACTATGCTCACCGGACAGATAAAGTCTATCGGTTTTACCATGCAGTTGCCGATAAATACTCCCGGAATTACCTCTTCGCTCCGTACGATACCTACTTTATTTGTGTTGGTTATCGCGGATATTATGGTTTCGCTACACGGTGGTAAGGTAAACTTACAGCTGCAGTTTAAATGTCGCGGTGCCGATTTTTAACCGATTTTCAGCGTGATTGGGTATGGCTTGATGTTTTTTCAGGAAATCGATTCCTAGAATGCCTTCGTAGTCCATCGGGAAATCGTCTTGTACTACGTACATTGTATGTCGTATCGTTTTTTTGCCTATTAGTATAGATGCTCTTATCTTCCCGAGGGTGTAAATTTGGTGTCCCGTTACGCCGGTCAGTGCTATTTTCTTATCTCGTATTTTAGTTGTGTCTTTTAGTTTACCTAATTTTATGAAGGTGACGGCGCGGCGGCTCCGGAGTCTAGCAAAAAATTTAATTTTCCCTTAGTTGCTTCTAGCATCGGGAGGGTGACGAGGTCTAGTTTATTTTTATCTGTCTTACCTGTCACTTGAGCTACTCTGTACTCGATCGCGCGTCGCGTTTTATGTTTTCTCTGTCTCTCTTGTTTGACACTACCGCTGCTGCGGCTGCTGCTGCTGTCGCTATTTGCCGTTTCCTCTTCTGACTCTGGGGTCCTATTTCCTCGATTCTTTTCGGCCGCATTTATTTGGTTTCTTCCCCGCGGCTTATATTTAGATGGGCGGGTCCGTTCTTTCTCGGGTAGTCCGTTAAGCGTCCAACAATCTTCCTGTTTATGCCCTACCTTTTTGCAATGATTGCAATACTTTTCGACGGTATTTATTCCGCGGGGCTTTTCTGCTTTTGGCAACGAGAATCTATTAGCGGGTCGGCTCATACGGCAATCTCGCCCATAATGGCCTGTTTTTCCACATTTGTGGCACTGTATCGTCTCATTCCCCGGATATCGCGCGTTTTCCGTGTTAAAGTTAGTATGGCGTATTTTTTGTCCATTCCGCGGGGAGGGGTCCTTTACTTTTTCCTCGGCGCTGGCGCCGGTTATTGCTTCCTGCAACGTTCGGTATCGCTGCGCTCTGACTATCATTTTAATGTCCTCGTGCAACCCTATTTGAAAATTATGCAGTGCTTGCATCTTAATGCTGTCGAGGATCGCTTTCTGTTGCTCTTGCGAGTGCCCTTGGCCTTCCTCCATGGTCTCGTACAATTCTCGCGCTAGCTTTTCGACTCGGCGCCCGAATTCTTGAGCGCTTTCTCCCGGTTTTTGTTTCAGGGAGTTAAACTCTAGCTGCAGATGAGTCATGCCGCGTTTTCCGAGATATTCCGTTTCTAGCTCGCGTTTTAACTGCTCGAAATCGCGAATATCGCGCGTGTCGAAGTCCGTCATGGCCTTTCCTTTGAACTTCGTACATAATATGGCCTCTAGAAGCATCGATTCGTCCGCGGGGTGTATGTTTTTTATCGCGTAAGTACTCGCGCTTATAAATTCGCGGACGCGCTCCCGGGATTCGCCGTTTATCTCGGGAATCATGTTTCGGGCTTCCTTTAAGCTAAGGAACCCGATATTGTGTCCCGGTTGGTTTCGAACGTCGTCATTCGTTCGCCCGTAGGTAACGTCCAGAGGTCCTTGGCTACGTACGCGGCGACCTATTTCGCTAGGACGATCGTAAATTGTGGCTTCTACCCTGCTTACGCGGTCCTGTACCTCGCGTACTGCGCGAAGGAGTTCGACAGAACGGTCGAATTCCGTGGCCTCTGCACGGTTTAAGCGGTCCTGTATGTCGCGCAACATGTTCAGCATGTCGGTGATCACGGCGCCCTGTGCCGCGAGGTCCGCGTGTGTCGGCTCGGGGGCTCGATTTTGGTCGATGTCGGGCGATTGCCCGTTAACCGAGGGTCGGAGTCGCGCTATTTCCGTATCGACCTGCTCGGGTGTCCTCGGCATATTTTGAGTCTCGTCGCGGGGTATATTGTCCTGAGTCGCTCTTCCTTGCTGGCTCATAATGTCCTCCGCGGAATCCCAGTCAGATTCGACTATACTGCTGTCGGGTGACGAGAGGAAGTATGCGCTGCTATTTGTACTGCCTGCGCCGTCTGGGTGTGCGTTTGCTTGTGTCGGGGTCAGTCTACCGTCGCCGTTATTATTTTCGCGCGTTAAACTTGCGTCTACTTCGTCGAACGAAAATTCGCGCTCTATTACAACGTTCGGGTGCAATTCTAGTATTGGCGAGTCGTCGTCTGACAATCGCGAGTCTAAATTCTGTCGCACGCGGTCTAACGCTTCGCTAACGGTACGTCTATTTACGCGTACGGGGCTTCGCGAGCTATATTCAATCGCGCGCCGCGCTGTCTCGCTGTGTAAGAACGATTCGTTTCGGACGGGACTGAAAGGGGTGATTTCGCCGCTTGACATTTATCGGTTATCACTAACTTTTACATTCGACGCTCGCAATAATAGATTGGAACGGACTTACAGTAGCGCCGTGTAACGCATCGTGTCTGTTTTCCGTTGATTCGTGTCCTGCAGGGCCGCCGGGCTGCTTCGCCTCGTCCCTGCTTCGCTGCTTCGGGCTGGCGAGTCCGTGCGGTAGGTCGGGGCCTTCTCCGGTGTCGCTGATAGCTGCTACCGGGTGCTTCCTTCTTCTGGAACGGGCCTCTATCGGGTGCTTCCTTCCTCTGGAGCGGACTGCTACCGGGTGCTTCCTTCCTCTGGAGCGGGCTGCTACCGGGTGCTTCCGTCCGGGCTGATTACACCACTTTTACTTGTTCGCTCTTTTTTTTCAGGCGAATACTCGTGACGGAAACACACGCGACGGGGACGTTCTCCGATTGCCGAAATCCCACCGCTGCCACCAATTGTTGTGCCGTGACTGGGATAGTGCCGGCACAGGATTCGGAGATTTCGGGTCGGAGAATAAAGCTCGTCGCAACGTGTGAAATAATCAGTTGAATATATTTAAATTGCCCAAAGTTACAATAATCCCCTTTATTTCAAATCCCGATACTCGCGTAACGATTTACAATTATTGGAGTAGTGACAGTATGTTCTCGGACGCACGTCTCCGCTTCGATGTTAATTAGCGACTGCCCGCCAATCGTCGGATTCCGCGGTATTCATCCGCTTGCTGTTGCTAACTCGGGGGCTCCCGAGTTAGCGCTAGCCCTACGCGGTCAGCGTTTTTGATCGTGTCGCATTGCATCGGATGATCGGTCGTTCGATGCAATCGTCAGTCTTTTCGGCGGATGTGGATTTTACGTTTTGTCACTAGGGTCGGATTTCGTATCGGAGGCACTTGGTGTTGCCAAGTGCATTAATTACTCTCTACATCGTTGTGCGCTCACAACAGAGTTTAATCGATAATAATTTTATACTATATTTTCAATTTACATACAATTTATATATATCGAGTTTAATCGATATTAATTTTATATAAGTCCACTAACGAATGAGTAGTTCGCGTACATACATACATACATACATACATACATACATACATACATACATACATTTTGATAAAAATTCGGTCCACTAACGAAGAGATTCGGTCAATTATTTCCCGAAAAAATAAAAAAAAACCGGTTTCCAGAAAATCGGTAACAAAAAACAATACACATTATGGCACTCCCCGGAAAATTCTACCCCTACTTCATATATTTTTAGTAAAAATTCGGTCCACTAACGAATGTGATTCGGTCAATTATTTCCCGAAAAATTTGAAAAATTAAAAGAATCGGTTGCCACAAAATCGGTAATGAAAAATTAACCACGACATTTTCATTTCCGGGAAATTCTACCCCTATTTCATATACTTTTGGTAAAAATTCGGTTCACTAACGAATGAGTAGTTCGCGTACATACATACATACATACATACAGACGACGGTACTTATTATATATATAAATGATATAAATGATAAATGATATATATATATATATATATATACTAGCTGGTTACCCGGGCTTCGCCCCGGAGTAATTCCTGACATAAACATAAAAAGTGTGTCGGGTGGCTGATTTAAAAGCGGTAACTTAACTTTTTTATTTGAACAACACATTCCAGATGCTTCAGTTTTAAACTTTTTTGCTTGACAATAATCACATATTACATCCATTTTTCTAATTATTACTCTTGGATGAAATTGATATTCGTAATTTGGATCATAACTAAATGCCTCTAATTTCAAATCGGACCGCATAAATATTTTCCTTGATTGAACATGTCGTAACCGATCTTTTTCTACTCGAATTTCACGCTGTTGAGTCGTCTCCTCTGCCCTCGACTCGGCATTTCTTTTTCGATTTTCTTCAAGTCGGGCTTCAAGCTGTTGAGTCGTCTCCACTGCCCTCGACTCGGCATTTCTTTTTCGATTTTCCTCAAGTCGGGCTTCACGCTGTTGAGTCGTCTCCGATGCCCTCGACTCGGCATTTCTTTTTCGATTTTCCTCAAGTCGGGCTTCACGCTGTTGAGTCGTCTCTGCTTCTCTTAATAATTTAATTTTCTTAGATTTTAAACTGATTTGTCCAATAGATTTTCTCTTTTTTGGAGGCATTCTAAAATTATTTTTTTAAGATTTTATTCTATAAGATATAATCCTTTAAGAGAGATAAAATTGATAATTCAAATTTAGAAGAAAAATCGTAAGATATAATCGTATAAGATATAATCCTTTAAGAGAGATAAAATTGATAATTCAAATTTAGAAGAAAAATCGTAAGATATAATCGTATAAGATATAATCCTTTAAGAGAGATAAAATTGATAATTCAAATTTAGAAGAAAAATCGTTCCCTAAAAAATTGTAATTACTTATCTATTTCAAAATATTACGTTGTTCGCTCGCGTGCTTTCCCTCACGTTCAATCGAACTTTCGCAACAGGCATTACAAAAAATATTGTAAGTATATGTTATTTACGGAAAACGACGTTTTATTTATCTATTTCAAAATATTGCGTGCGTTGCTCGCTCGCGTGCTTTTCCTTACGTTCCCAATCTCCGCTCTTCCCGACTCTTCCGTACTCACAAAAATTATTAACACACACAGGTTCACAATTTAGAACCATTACAATTAATATTTGCAATTAATATCACTGACTCACATTTTAAAACTGATTATATTTGCAATTTTAATACTGCTCGCGTTATATTCGTTTGACTTGAAGTTTCAGCTTTGTAACAAACTTAAACGAAATTCATGCGGGACAAAACGTCAATACGAAATTCATGCGAAACAAAAGGTCAATTCGTAACGGTATTCACTGAATACTATTTCTTATTTGAATTTAATTTCAATCTCAAATCGAATTTTCACAACAGGCATTACAAAAAATATTGTAAGTATGTGGTATTTGCGGAAGACAACGTTTTATATACAAATTCTTTAAAATTCGGTCAATTATTTCCCGAAAAATTGATCTTTAAAATTCGGTCAATTATTTCCCGAAAAATTGAAAAAATTTCGGATACCGGTTTCCCAAAAGATCGGTAACGAAAAATTATACACTTTACGACACCCAGCGAGAAATTCTACCCCTGATTCATATACAATTCTTTAAAATTCGGTCAATTATTTCCCGAAAAATTAGAAAAATTTCGGATATCGATTCCCAAAAAGATCGGTAACGAAAAACTATACAGTTTATAACACTCCCCAAGAAATTCTACCCCTATTTTATATACAATTCTTTAAGATTCGGTCAATTATTTCCCGAAAAATTAGAAAAATTTCGAATACCGATTTCCAAAAAAATCGGTAACAAAAAACTATACACTCTATAACACTCCCCGGAAAATTCTACCCCTATTTTATATACTTTTGGTAAAAATTCGGTCGAATAGTTTAAGAGTGTATAAAGACCATACATACATACATACATACAGACATTCTATTTTATATATATAGATATATATATATATATATATATCAAAAAATAAAATAATACATTTCTCATATTATATATATATCTATATATATAAGTCACGTCGTCTGTCTGTCTGTCTGTCTGTATGTACGCGAACTACTCATTCGTTAGTGGACCAAATTTTTACCAAAAGTATATGAAATAGGGGTAGAATTTCCCGGGGATGAAAATGTCGTGGTTAATTTTTCGTTACCGATCTTTTGGGAAACCGGTTCCGAAATTTTTTTCAAATTTTACGAGAATTTTTCGGGAATTAATTTACCGAATCTTAAGGAATTGTATATGAAACAGGGGTAGAATTTCCCGGGAAGTATCATAATGTGCATAGTTTTTTGCTACCGATTTTCTGGAAACCGGTTTTTTTTAATTTTTCCGATTTTTCCGGAAATAATTGACCGAATTTCAAAGAATTGTATATGAAACAGGGGTAGAATTTTCCGAGGAGTGTTATAAAGTGTATAATTTTTTGTTACCCATTTTCTGAAAACCGGTTTTTCTAATTCTTCCAATTTTTCGGGAATTAATTGACCGAATCGCAAAGAATTGTATATGAAGTAGAGGTAGAATTTCCCGGGGATTGCATTAAGTGTATAATTTTTCGTTACCGATCTTTTTGGAAACCGGTTCCAAAATATTTCCAATTTTTCTGGAAATTATTGACCGAATCTCAAAGAATTGTATGTGCTGACACACACATACACGCGCGCACACATATAGTTTATTCATTAAGCCTAAATTTTGCTAAAATTACTTCTTAAAGGTGATATAGTTTATATTTTTTTACGTGAGTCATTTTATAATAATTGACTATATACATATGTAGATGTTTCACATGTTAAATGTCATCAGATGAGATAAAACCGAATGAAATAGATGTCATCGTGGATATGGAAAGTGAAGCTAAATGTTTTGAAGATTTGAAAACTGTTAATGGAGTTGTTTATGAGACATTTAAGGATGCAGCAAATGCAAAAAATTTGGTGGAAACAGATGATCTTTGAGGAAAAACGCTAGAGGAGGCAATAGAATCCAAAATGCCTGTACAACTTAGAGAATTATTTTCCTACATTTGCATATTTGGAACTTCAATAGATGTATTAGCTATTTGGAATAAATACAAAGATTTCTTGATTGAGGACTTTGTACATAAGAATGTTGTTCAATCCTGAAAATATGGCTTTAAATCATATACAAGAAATTTTAATAAATAATGGAAGTAGCTGTGAGAATTTTCAATTGCCAAATCCAACTCCAGTAAATATTTACATAACAGAGTATAATGTGGATGAAGAAAGAATACGTAGTGATTATTTATTATCGACATTAAATGCTGAGCAAAAGCACGTATACGATATTGTCATGCGAGCAATTGAAAATCAAAATGAACTTCATCGGTTATTTTTTATTGACGGGTTTGCAGGAAGTGGTAAAACCTATTTATTTAACACATTTCTAAGTGTTATTCGAGGAAGAAACGAGATAGTTCTTCCATGTGCCTCGACTTGGAATTGCAGCAACACTTCTAAAAGGAGGAAGAACTTATCACTCTCTATTCAAGCTTTCAATTCCAATTGATGATAGTGTTAAATCCAATATCAGAGGAAATTCTCAAGCTGCACGAGAACTGATCATTGCCACACTAATCATATGGGATGAGGTGAGCATGACTGTTGGACATGCTTTAACAGCAGTTGATAAACTTTTAAGAGATTTAATGAAGAATCCTCGACCATTTGGAGGAAAAGTAATTTTATTTGCAGGAGATTTTAGACAAAATCTTCCCGTAGTGCCACATGCACAGAAAGCAGCCATAATTGAGTCGACTGTAAAATACAGTTCTATATGGAGGAATGTAACTCAGGTTAAACTAAAGCAAAATATGAGAACTGGGGAAGAAAAAGAATTTGCAAATTGGCTAATGCAACTTGGAGATGGTAAATTATTATCAAATACGGATGGACTACATCTAGATACAATTGAAATTCCCCAAAATTTTATATCAAAAGAATCTCTTATTGCTGAAATTTTTGGTGATAGAATCACCATGGAACAGATTAAAGAAAATCCAGATCGAACGATTCTTTGTCCTAAGAATGAGGATACATTCAAAATTAATGACGAAATCCTTTGTCTAATGGAAGGAGAAGAAAAAGAGTATCTCTCAATTGACTCTATTGTAAGTGATGATCCACAAGAGCAATTGAATTTTCCAACTGAGTTTTTAAATTCTCTGACACCTTCTGGAATGCCAGTTCATCGACTTAAAATAAAAGTCAGTGCTACAATAATCCTATTAAGAAATTTAAATACTAAAAAAGGACTCTGTAATGGCACAAGATTTATTGTTACTAATTTGAAAAATAATTTAATTTAATTTATGCAGAGGTTCTAACTGGTCCTGCTCGAGGACAGATTGTCTTTATTCCAAGGATGGATTTAATTACAAGTGATTTGGAACTGCCATTTAAGTTTAAACGAAGACAGTTTCCTATTCGAGTGTCATTTGCTATGACAATCAATAAATCACGAGGACAAAGTTTAGAAAAAGTTGGGATTTATTTGCCACATCCTGTATTTGCTCATAGTCAATTTTATGTGACATTTTCTAGAGCAACCAGAAAGGAAAGTGTAAAAATTAAGATTGATGAATTAAGCAATCAAGGACATCTAATAGAAGGAAGTAAAAAATGTTTTACAAAAAATGTAATATACAGAGAAATTTTATAAATTGAAAAATTATAAAATTGTATAAATGAATAATATAATAATTAAAATGTTAATAAAATATATATTTAAAAATTTTTAAATAAATTACATGAAAAATTATAAATATTAAAATTGTAAAAGTAATTTTACAAATAATAATTAATTTTTAGTATGAGTGTAAGTGTGCAATACGAGGTACATTTTGAAATGTCAAAAAAGTAAATTGCGATCGATTCCCTTGAAATTGGTACCAAAATTTTTATTTATAGTGGTACAGCTATTTTTATTTATAGTGGAATAGGCCTACTGGGGAAACCACTAAAAAAAACCATTTACAATAGTACCTCAAGGGTGATGCGGAAATCTATTGGCGTTAAATGTAAATATACGCTAGCACCTATTTGCGTGTTTTATTACATATGTCCTCCGGGGCTAAGCCTTTATAGATCTATAGTTTCTTAGCTTTGAGGTCCACGCGCTAGCTTTGAGGCCCGCGCGAAGCGCGGGCAGAAACGCTAGTCTATATATAAGTCACGTCATCTGTCTGTCTGTCTGTCTGTATGTACGCGAACTACTCATTCGTTAGTGGACCAAATTTTTACCAAAAGTATATGAAATAGGGGTAGAATTTCCTGGGGATGAAAATGCCGTGGTTAATTTTTCGTTACCGATCTTTTTGGAAACCGGTTCTGAAATTTTTTCAAATTTTACGAGAATTAATTGACCGAATTTCAAAGAATTGTATATGAAGTAACCCAGGTAGCAAGGTGACGTTAATATGACGTCAATAATTCGTCATTTTTTGGGTACGACGTCATTTTACCAACTTAAGACGTATAAATATCGTGACTTTTTTAACGAAATAATAACTAATCGTAGAATGACCTCAATATTACGTACCATTGACGTCATTTGTATAACCATAAAAACACTTCGACAATTTAACCAAACTATAACGTCCAAGTAACGTTAGATTAGTGCCCATTTAATGACGTTAGTTATTTATCCATTGTACGACGTATCTGAGACGTCAGAATTTTGACCAATAAAAGACGTTAGTTAAATCACTTTAATACGACGTTCCTGGTTCGTCAGACTGTAGACCAATAAATGATGTTAGTTAACTGACGTTAATACGACGTACCTGAGACGTCAGATTTTAAACTAATAAAAGATGTTAGTTAACTGACGTTAATACGACGTATCTGAGACGTCAGAAATTCGACCAATAAAAGACGTTAGTTAAATCACTTTAATACGACGTTCCTGGTTCGTCAGATTGTAGACCAATAAATGATGTTAGTTAACTGACGTTAATACGACGTACCTGAGACGTCAGAATTTAAACCAATAAAAGATGTTAGTTAACTGACGTTAATACGACTTATCTGAGACGTCAGAATTTCGACCAATAAAAGACGTTAGTTAAATCACTTTAATACGACGTTCCTGGTTCGTCAGATTGTAGACCAATAAATGATGTTAGTCAACTGACGTTAATACGACGTACTTGAGACGTTAGACTTTAGACTAATAAAAGATGTTAGTTAACTGACGTTAACACGACGTACCTGAGACGTCAGACTTTAGACTAATAAAAGATGTTAGTTGACTGACTTTAACACGACGTATCTGGTTCGTCAGTTTGTAGACCAGTACCCAACCCAAGTAGCAAAAGTGACGTCAGAAGACGACATCGACATAATGACGTCTATTTTTAGTCATTTTTGGTTTATGACGTCGGCGACTAATAATGGACGTTTATAAGACGATGATAACTATTTCATGCAGTGTTATAGCTATCAAGAAGATGTCATTACAAGATTTTTGAACACTTTAAAGATGTACTTGTTATAGACAAGTACAGTTACTAAGGAAGCATCAGGGTCAGAAGATCGTCACTGTTTACTGGATCATCGAAGTCAAGCAACACGGGCGCGGTACTGTACTAGGATGGGTGACCGCCTTGAGAGAGCGGGGCTATATGCACATGATACGTAAAAAAACAGTTAAAAAAGCGTTTTTTTTTCATAGTAAAGAAAAAAAACATTTTTTAATAAACGTTTATCAAGTAAACATTTTAACATTTTAATTTTATAAAAAACAATGTAAATTAAAAAGTTTCGTCTATTTGACGTCATTTTATGGTCAGTCTTGTGACTGCCATTCCAAGATGACGTCCAAATGTTCAAAATCTGACGTACTTTTATATCGTCCCGGCGACGTCATTAATTACGTATTAGTGACGTCAATATATGACGTCACGGAGATGAGACAAAAGTACGTCATTTTTACGGCACTTTGACGTCATTTCATAACGTCGCAATCGTCAGAACATGACCAAAAAATGACGTTAAATAGACGTCACCTTGCTACCTGGGAAGGGTAGAATTTTCCGGGGAGTGCCATAAAGTGTATTGTTTTTTGTTACCGATTTTCTGGAAACCGGTTTTTCTAATTTTTCTAATTTTTCTAATTTTTCGGGAAATAATTGACCGAATCTCATTCGTTAGTGGATCGAATTTTTACCAAAAATATATGAATACCTTAATATCCCCATTATATCTTACAAAAGAAGCGAGGATTAAATATGACAGTCATGTAAAATGTAAATGTAAATGTTTTTTAACAGTAATTTTAAAGAATTATTGATTAATTAACCAAATTTTTTTAAAAATGTCCGTGGTTGCTCTAACTTTTTTAGGAAATTTGGAGATTGCTCGCTCGCATCTTTGTACAGTGACCGTTCAAGAAAAGCAACTCGAAAAAGAGATTGAATTTTGAATGTGAGAAGCCGATTAGCTTGAAACTTGGTGACATTTATAAGTATATGTTCGGCTCGAACTTCTGAGCTCGAGCCGAACATATACTCATAAATGTCACCAAGTTTCAAGGGTAAACCAAAGGATGATGTCGCTGCCCTAGATATAGAGGTCGATGTTGAATCTTAATAAGGCGAAAATATACGACGATGCGCCGCGTAGCGGGCGCGAGTCGAACCCTCTCGCAGCGCGAGCCCGCGTTGCCGCTCGCGCCGCACAATCGTGGACGACGGAAGACGCGCGGTGCAGAATTCATCTCTCTCTCTTTCTCGCTCTCTCTCTCTCTCTCTCTCTCTCTCTCTCTCTCTCTCTCTTCTCTCTGTCTTTTTTTCTCTCATCAAATATTTTTAATTAAATAGGGGAATAGGATTGTTCCCAATGAGATAAATATAATTTATTAAACACAAAATATTAAAAACTTATATATGAACATTTATAACACATAATAATATATTGATTAATACGTATAATATAACATAAATTATAATATAACATAAATTATTACATGTTGATATAATTTATTATAGTTTTATTTCCGCGGCCACGTTTGTGTCCACGGCCACGTCCGCCATGTCCGCGTCCGCCACGTCCGCGTCCGCGTTCATGTCCTCGGCTCGGCCTTTTCCTCCTCTGGCCCATCGAGGTGGTACTGGTGGAATCTCAGCAGCCATCACTGCAGGTTGTGGATTGTTAGTATCAGTCACCACTGCAGGCTGTGGATTATCAGTAGCCACCACTGCAAGTTGCAAATTGTCAGCAGCCACCACTGCAGGTTGCAAATTGTCAGCAGACACCACAGCCTGCAGTGGGTTGCTTCGCCAAAGCAGCGAGTTGCTGCTGCAACTCATGCAACTTCTTCTTTAAGTAGAGATTTTCAGCATTAAGGTCCGCAATGTCATTCTAAAAAAAGATATATAAAGATATATATATAGATAATAATAACCGCAATTTCTCTCTCTCTCTCTCTCTCTCTCTCTCTCTCTCTCTCTCTCTCTCTCTCTCTCTTCTCGATTTTTGCAGGCTTCTGCAATTTCCTCTTTGAAAATAGATTTTTTGTATTTAATTCTTCCGCCGTAATGATACCGCTATTTTAAAAAAAGATATATAGAAATGAATCTATATATATTAATAACCACAATTTCTTTCTCTCTCTTTCTCTGTTTCTTTCTTTCTTTCTCTTTATTCACACACACATACGTACATATATACACACAAATCTTTTTCTTTCCTTCTCTCTCTTAACCTTATTTTCTCTGTCACTCACATACATACATATACACACAAATCTCTTACTTTTCTTCTTTCTCTTAACTTTGTCTCTCTCTCTCTTTCTCGCTCTCTCTCTCTCTCTCTCTCTCTCTCTCTCTCTCTCTCTCTCTCTCTCTCTCTTTCTCTCTCTCTCTCTTTCTCTTTCTCACTTTCTCTTTTTTTCTCTTTTAATACCATTCTCTATCTTTCATTCTGTCATTTCTCTCTCTCTTTCTCTCTCATTGTTTTTCTATAAAATTCAAATTTACTTACATTATGCTGCTGTGAAGTGCATGCATTTTCGCTGTTTCTCTCTCTATTGATCTTTGTAGGCTTCTGCAGTTTCCTCTTTGAAAATGGATTATTTATATTTAATTTTTCTGCTGTAATCATACCGCTATTCTAAAAAAAGATATATAGGTATATATATATAAATCTGTGTATATTAATAACCACAATTTCTTTATCTCTCTCTTTCTCTTTATTTACACACATATACATATATACATACAAATCTCTTTCTTTCCTTCTATCTCTTAACCTTATTTTCTCTGTCACTCACACACATATATATACACACGAATCTCTTACTTTTCTTTTTTCTCTTAACCTTCTCTCTTCTCTCTCTCTCTCTCTCTCTCTCTCTCTCTTTCTCACTTTCTCTTTCTCTCTTTTAATATCATTCTCTATCTTTTATTCTGTCATTTCTCTCTCTCTTTCTCTCTCTCTTATTCTTTTTCTATAAAATTCAAATTTACTTACATTATGCTCCTGTGAAGTGAATGCATTTTCGCTGTTTCTTTCGATCTCTGTAGGCATTTTATACGATATCGTATACACTATTATATATCTACTATTATATTAGATGAAATATGCAGGACAGCTCCAAAAACAATTGGAGATGTGGTACGCGTATAATATGAATATTGAGGATAAAGTTACCATGGTGATGGAACAAATGTATTTAAATATTTATTAAATGTAATAAATGTTTAAATATTTGTAATAGATATTTTTAGATAATAATTACATTTTTATTACATTTTTCTATATATAAAAAAACGGCTACTATCCGCCGATACAGAGCTGCTGTGCGCCTGTATAAAAAAGGCTACTATTCGCCGATACAGAGCTGCTGTGCGCCTGTAAAAAAACGGCTACTATCCACCGATACAGAGCTGCTGTGCGCCTGTATAAAAACGGCTACTATCCGCCGATACAGAGCTGCTGTGCGCCTGTATAAAAACGGCTACTATCCGCCGATACAGAGCTGCTGTGCGCCTGTATAAAAAAGGCTACTATTCGCCGATACAGAGCTGCTGTGCGCCTGTAAAAAAACGGCTACTATCCGCCGATACAGAGCTGCTGTGCGCCTGTATAAAAAAGGCTGCTCTGCGCCTGTAAAAGAACGGCTACTATCCGCCGATACAGAGCTACTGTGCGCCTGTAAAAAAACGGGTACTATTTGCCGATACAGAGCTGCTGTGCGCCTGTAAAAAAGGCTGCTCTGCGCCTATATAAAGAATCAATAAAACAAAATAAGCAAGAGAAAGAAAAGATTTATTAAGAAAATCGATCTATGCAAATAAGTAGTTCGCGGTCAGACAGACAAACAAATGGTATTTATATAGATAGATTATATCTATAGATAATTATTTATTCTAATGTATTTATTCTGATTCGATATCAAAAATTAAAAAAATAAGGCTAATTAAAAAAATTGAATTCTAAAGGGTATTCGAGATAATAAAAATAATAAAAAATAATTTCTTTTTTAAATATCTATAGATATAAAGAATAATTATTATAGATTTGAAAAATAATATTGTATTGTTATTTATTTATGTACTAGCGTTTCTGCCCGCGCTTCGCGCGGGCCTCAGAGCTAGCGCGTAGACCTCAAAGCTAAGAAATTATAGATCTATAAAGGCTTATGTATTGTTATATAACATTAAGCGCTTACGACAAATGCGCAAAATTGAAAATTCGGAGGAAAGGTCTCAACGACTCGAAGCTAATGCTCAAAGAAATTCTCAGCATAGATCGAATGAAAATAACGACTCAAGGACTCAACGACTCGAAGCTAATGCTCAAAGAAATTCTCAGCATAGATCGAATGAAAATAACGACGCAAGGACTCAACGACTCGAAGCTGATGCTCAGAGACATGCTCAGCAGAGGGTCAATGAAAATGATGACGCAAGGACTCAACGACTCGAAGCTGATGCTCAGAGACATGCTCAGCAGAGGGTCAATGAAAATGATGACGCAAGGACTCAACGACTCGAAGCTGATGCTCAGAGACATGCTCAGCAGAGAGTCAATGAAAATGATGACGCAAGGACTCAACGACTCGAAACTGATGCTCAGAGACATGCTCAGGGAAAGCACCAAGCTAGACAATTAAATCATCACATTGCGCTAATTTCCAAGGGACATGAAATAAATGTGTCAGTTTATACACTTGGCCAAATGAATGTAGAATGTCAATTTTGCAAATCGTTAAACTTTGCATGTGAAAAATCTAAAGATGAAAAATTTACATATTTTTGCCAAAAGGGCAAGCTTAAATTAAAACCAATAAATTGTCCTGATTTTATTAAAGAATTATACATGGGAAATAATTATGCATCAAAAAATTTTCTTAGTATTCGTTCATATAACAGTGCTTTAGCTATGGCTTCCATGGGTGCCCCGGGAAATAGAAATCCATTGAATGTTGTGAATAATGCTCCTTATTGTTTAAAAATTCATGGGCAATATCATCATTTGACCTCGACGGCAATTCGCCCAGCGGATGGGCAAGCTCCGCGATTTGCACAACTTTACTTTTTAGATACAGAAGAAGCTGTAAATCATAGAATGAATAACAAAGCTAATCAAGAATGTGATCCAGAAATAATGAAAGATTTGTCATGTTTTATGGTTCAATGTAATGAATTTGCAAAAACTTTCAAGATGATGCGTGTTCGCGCGCGTGTGAGTGAGGAAGGGATAATGCGTGAGAGACTACTAACACCGGAAGCGTGAAGTAACACAATAGTTTATTTAACAACCAAATATAATGCCGAAATTAAAGAGTGACATAATTTACAAATGTATTTGAATTTAAGTGAAGTCGGAACGCGGGCGTTTTTAAAGTGAATTCTCTATCAACACTTTCTCGCTCGTAGTGTTGGATAGCCCGCGCGTGAATGAGAACTGACCATCACAATATCGATCGATGACAAATCTTAACCTACTGACACACTGTTGACGAATGGCGACGCGCCGTAAGTTCTACGAGTTTTTATACCCACAAAGAACGCGCCAGGGATGACGACTGCTTAGCTAAGGTCAAAATGTCATGGAATAGAAGCTTCTCGAACTGAAATATAGACCGAAGGTGCATATAGTCATTGTCTTTGAAATTAGAGTATCGATCGTCGAAAAGACCGTGCCGGAGAATCAGAGTGACTCGGCATCGTACGGAGAATAATTCTTAGGTGGCCCGCTGAATAAATATCGCGTTACACTGCTGCTGTGACTCATGACACAGTCGTCTAAATGAGAATAAGAATATAATTCAAGAGCATTCGTGATCTCGAGCATTCGCGATCTCGAACATTCCGCCCGCCTCGTCAGGTTATCTGACGAAACATAATTTAATGGCGAAACTAATATAATCGGAGAACCAACTCTACGTAAATTACTACAAGCAACACTCTTGCTCAGGGTCTTAGATTTCCTCCGGGTCATCGACCCGTGGCAATAGACTAATCTTCGTCGTGGGCCGCTTCAGAGTGGTAGCCGCGGTCCGTATGGTGACCACTCGAACTTGCTCATCCTCTCCTGGATGGATGGCAGTCACCCGTGCCAAGGGCCACTTGGTGGGTGCAGTTTGCTCGCTCCGCACCAAGCACAGGTCACCAATACGTGGGTTGTCGTCCTTGGTCCGCCATTTTTGCCTTGAATTGAGAGCTTGGAGGTATTCAGAAGACCATCTTTTCCAGAAATGGTCCCTCAGCTGTTGAAGAAGTTGCCATCTAGATAGACGGCCGATTGGCTCCTCTGCTAGTGACGGCTCAGGAACAGCGCTGATGGCTGCGCCTATCAAAAAATGTCCCGGTGTAAGGGCTGTTAGATCCTCTGAATCGTCAGAGAGAGGAGATAAAGGTCTCGAATTGAGACACGCTTCCACTTGTGCCAGGAAAGTGGAGAGCTCCTCGTAGGTCAGGGTAGCGTCTCCAATCACTCTTCGCAGATGATGTTTTGTTGATTTCACCGCTGCCTCCCATATACCTCCGAAGTGCGGCGCCGAAGGTGGGTTGAATCGCCATTGTACGCCGTCGTTTGCAAGGGTGTTTGCAATGCTGTGATCCCTGCTGGCGTCAAGAAATAGAGCTCGTAGTTGAGCGTCCGCTCCGATGAAATTGGTCCCCTGGTCGCTGTACAGCGCTGTACATAGACCTCGCCTGGACACGAAGCGCTTGTAGGCTGCTATAAATGCTACTGCGGTGTAATCTGATGCCACCTCCAGGTGCACCGCTCGTGTGCTGAGACACACGAAGATGACCAGGAATCCCTTGTGTGCTTTCTGACCCTGTCCTTTGGTTGTCCTTAACAGGATCGGTCCTGCATAATCCACTCCCGTATGAGTGAATGGTCGTGAAGCCCGTACCCGCGGGCGCGGAAGGTCCCCCATCAGTGGGTGTGGGGAAGCCGCCCGCCATCGCACACACCGCACACAACGGTGGATGTGCTGCCTCACTTTCATCCGTCCGCCTGGAATCCAGAAGCGTTGTCTTAATAGACCGAGCGTAAGCTGTACACCACCGTGTAGAGCTCGCCGGTGGTAGGCGTCCACAATGAGGTTCGTCAGGTGAGAGTGTCGTGGTTGAATCACTGGGTGCCTCTCATCTCTGCTCAGAATAGCGTGCTTCAGCCGCCCGCCGACACGAAGTATGCCCTTCTCGTCTATGATCGGGTGCATCTTCAAGATGCTGCTCCGCCTCGACAACGCCTGACCGCGAGCCAGCGCTTGCAGCTCGTCTGCAAACCAGGCCTTCTGTACGACTCGGATCCACCTCTGCTCTGCATCTTCGAGTTCCTGAGGCGCCAATGTACCTGTAACAAACTGTTTATGACGAGATTGCAAAACATTAAGCCATCGTAGGCCCCATGCTGTAACGCGCAGCAAACGCTGGAATCCAGAGAATCGGAGAAGATTCGAATCTTCCTCCGGGTCCTTTGATGCAAGGTGCACGTGCGTCCTCTGATCAGGCAAGTCCCCGATTTCTTCTGATAAGATCTGGCTATAGAGTTTGTCTCTAGATTGAAGCCAGACCGGTCCTTGCCACCACAGATGATGCTGTAGTAACTCGCTGGGCGAGAGTCCTCGTGATGCGCAGTCGGCTGGATTCTCCTCGCTCGGAATGTGATGCCAAATTGCGTTCGGAAGAGCTCGCTGAATTTCAGCAACTCGGTTTGCCACGTACGTTTTCCATTTTGACGGGTGACCCTGTATCCAAGCTAGAGCTACCTTAGAGTCAGACCAGAGATGTTTTTCTGCGCCTGATAGGTCCAATGTTGTTTCCACATCCTCGATGATCTTAACCAACAATGCAGCAGCGCATAATTCCAGGCGCGGGAGCGATACTTGGCGAAGCGGGGCCACCCGCGTCTTCGCCTGCAGCAGAGATATCTTACTCTCGCAGTCGTTATGTGTGACCTTGAGATAGGCTACTGCTGCAATTGCCCGTTCTGATGCGTCTGAAAATCCGTGAATCTCCATCCTGAGATTCTCTCCACCGGTGTTGAGCCAGCGCGGCACCCGCAATTTCTCGAGTAGAGGAAGCTCCCTGCGGAACAGTTGCCACGCTCGGTGAGCCTCAGGGCACAAAGGCTGGTCCCATTCAATTCGTTGTAGCCACAACGATTGAATCAAGATCTTGGCTCGTACAACCACTGGTGCAAGCCATCCTAGCGGATCGAAGAGACGCGCCGTCTCTGAAAGCACAATTCGTTTAGTGATGTTTCCTTCTCCGCAAGGACGTACCTTGAATGCAAAGGCATCGAGGCAAGAGTGCCATTGAATGCCTAATGTGGAGTGGCCGACATCAGGTTCCCACTCCCGCAGGCTGCGAGATTGTCGACGATCCTCCGGTATATCATGTAACAGTTCCTCGTCATTAGCGGCCCATTTGCTCAGTGGAAAGCCGCCCGCCGTGCAGATCTCGATCAGCTGATTTCTCAAGCCTCGTGCGCCTTCCTTGGAATCATCTCCGGCGAAGATGTCATCGACGTACGTGTCATGTTCCAAAACAGCCGCCCCGAGAGGGAAGCGGTGTCCCTCGTCCGCTGCAAGCTGATGAAGCGTCCGGATTGCAAGGTACGGTGCACATGAGAGGCCGTACGTCACGGTGTTGAGGCGATATTCCTGAATCGCCTCGGCGCGGTCTTTCCTCCAAAGAATCCGCTGAAGATCCCAGTCGTCGGGATGTACCAAGATTTGTCGATACATCTTAGCGATGTCCGTCACCATAACAAACCGATGCTGTCGCCATCGCGTCAGAATGGTGCCCAGAGTCGGCAATAGATTGGGCCCCGTGTATAAGTGCCGGTTCAGGGAGTCGCCTGATGTAAGCTGCGCCGATCCATTGAAGACGACTCGTATCTTGACCTCGTCTCCGGCAGCCTTCAGGACTCCATGGTGTGGTAGATAACAGGTTCGTGCCTGTTTCAGCTCGCAGCCTTGCGGTACGGGGGTCATATGCTGCAACACTTCATAATCTTTTAGAAAATTAGCATATAATCCATAGAGCCTTCCGTCAGACTCAAATTTACGCTCCATGCCTTTGAGTACTCTCTCTGCTATTCGCTTTGTCTCGTCGAGACGAGGTAGAGTCGGTGCGACTGGCAGGCGCACCATATATCGCCCATCTCCTGTCCGGCTGTGTGTCTTCTTGAAGAGGTCGTCACAGTGTTGTTCGGTCTCCGTGAGAGGTAATGGGACTCGCGTCGGCTCCTCTTGTTCCCAGAACTGCCTCACGAGAGCGCTTAAATCCTCACCGATTGAGCAGTGGTGAGAAATGGCTGGACATCGCGGCCCAGTATCCTTGACGGCACCCGAGAGGATCCATCCTAGCGCGGTCCGCTGCGCCACGGGTGTGTACGGCTCCCCTTTCCGCACTCCGTCCTCCAGAATTGCTGCGTAGACGTCCGCGCCCAATAGAATCTCCACAGGATCCCTGGCCCGGAAGTCTGGATCTGCCAGCTGCAGATCATCGAGGTGAGGCCACGTGGCCTTCCCCCAATTGATGCGTTCTCCATAAATTGTTATGCGAGGTAGCACCAATGCGGTTACCCGAATCGCCGCCTCGGTTGCCTGCGATGTAACCTTGAGATCGACTTTGCCCTTTGATGACCCCGTCTTGTTGCCACCCACTCCAAAGATGACGATAGAAGCGGGAGAGCGAGGAAGATGTAGACGCTGCACGAGCGACTCAGCAGCCAGTGAGACCTCGGAACCTGAGTCAATCAGAGCACGTGCAGAAACTAGATTTCCATACCTGTCCGTTATGGAAACGCGAGCCGTCGCGAAAAGAATGACCGCTCGTTCTCCACCGAGCTTGCTCGCATGTAGCGAGGAGGTAGATGCCCCTGTGGCATCGTTCCTGCGCTGACAAACGTCGTGGATTGTAGTGTGGTGCCGCTCATCACACACTCCACACGTCTTCTTTGACGGGCATGCAGAAGCGAAGTGCTCCCCGAGGCAGTTGTAGCAAAGTCCTTTACTTTCTACAAACTCCTTCTTCTGCATAGGTGACTTCTCCTGGAACATGCCGCAGCCCGTGACGTAATGCTCCTTCTCGCATAAGGAGCACCTGCCGCTTCCGGGTTGCCTCCGTGCTGGCTGGGTCCGCCTCGCTTGCGGGTTGCCCCCGTTCGACCCCGCGGTCGTGCCCGACGCGGTCGTACCCGGCGCGGTCGTACCCGGCGCGGTCGTACCCGGCGCGGTTGTACCCGACGCGGTTGATTTCTGCGCGAAGTGTGTCCGCCTCGTTTGCGGATTGACACCATTCGGTTTGCCGGTCGTGCTCGATTCACGACCGCTCGGATGAAGAGCCTCCAAGGCTCGTAAGCGACACTCCATGAACGACTTCAGCTCGTCATAAGCTGGAGGGTCAGTAGAGCTGCTTATACTATTCTCCCACTCGCGCCTGGAGCTGGGATCTAGTAATTCTACTAAGATGTGCACGAATAAATCGCTACTGTTGTCGACAGGACGCCCGATGCTCTCGAGCGAGCTGACGGTCTGAATCATCGTGTAAAACAGTCGTTTTAATCCCGGGACCGACTCGTCCTTCAACTTCGGCAGCGCTGTCAGAGCTGAGAAGCAGGCTCTCACTAATAATTGTTTATTGTCATAACGTTCGGTTAGCAAGGTCACCGCCCTCTTATAATTATCCGCGGTTGTTGGTAGATTTTTCAATAATTGTTCTGCCTCTCCCTTCATACACGACTTTAAATAGTGGAGCTTCTCCACATTGGACAGCCCGGTGTCCTTATCGATTATCGAGCCAAAGAGATCATTGAACGCGGACCATTCATCGTACCTGCCTGTGAAGATGGGCAGCTGAATTCGTGGCAGCGACTTCCGAGGAGTGCTTTCTCCTTCATGTCCTCGCATTGCACTTGCGTGTCCGAGTTGACCACGCGATTCCTTTCTCATATCTACAAGCGTTGAGCGTTGCGTCATGTATGCTTCTTCGACGGTTCCGACAAAACCTGATTTAATATATTCATGTTCCTTGACTGCGCTCCAAAGAGTAGAGAGGAGCGCGTCGTGAACGGTTTGAAACTTCGTCCAGTAAGAATCCAGGAGTTCGATTCTTGATTCCACCATTCCAGGCGTTATCTTCGCTTCTCCTACTTTTCTCAGGTTTTCCACGATTCGTGAAATGCGCCCGTAGCAGTCATACTGACTCCTCAGCGCACCTTCCGCGTCGAGGCTCATCTTTATGCTTCGCAGGTGTCACGGAGTTCACGCACTGACACTCACACTCGTAACGATGATGTAAGATTGCCGGTATATGATATCTATATCCGGCTCGAAGGACCAGAAATGTTCGCGCGCGTGTGAGTGAGGAAGGGATAATGCGTGAGAGACTACTAACACCGGAAGCGTGAAGTAACACAATAGTTTATTTAACAACCAAATATAATGCCGAAATTAAAGAGTGACATAATTTACAAATGTATTTGAATTTAAGTGAAGTCGGAACGCGAGCGTTTTTAAAGTGAATTCTCTATCAACACTTTCTCGCTCGTAGTGTTGGATAGCCCGCGCGTGAATGAGAACTGACCATCACAATATCGATCGATGACAAATCTTAACCTACTGACACACTGTTGACGAATGGCGACGCGCCGTAAGTTCTACGGGTTTTTATACCCACACGAGACAAAGAACGCGCCAGGGATGACGACTGCTTAGCTAAGGTCAAAATGTCATGGAATAGAAGCTTCTCGAACTGAAATATAGACCGAAGGTGCATATAGTCATTGTCTTTGAAATTAGAGTATCGATCGTCGAAAAGATCGTGCCGGAGAATCAGAGTGACTCGGCATCGTACGGAGAATAATTCTTAGGTGGCCCGCTGAATAAATATCGCGTTACACTGCTGCTGTGACTCATGACACAGTCGTCTAAATGAGAATAAGAATATAATTCAAGAACATTCGTGATCTCGAGCATTCGCGATCTCGAACAATGCGTCAAGTTGAAAAAGATCTGAATCCAATAGGCAATAAAACAATAAATTTAATGTTGTCATTTAGAAAAGATCCTCAACATGATCAAAGAAGATACAATGCTCCACAAGCTAATGAAATAGCTGTGGTCTTTCAGAATGTAGATGGTGAACCTCCATTTGAAAGAGACATTAGGATTTATAATAAAAATTTGAACGATGTACAACAAATATCAATTTTGGACAAAAGATGTGACCCAATGTGTTATCCATTGTTATATCCATATGGTAACGATGGATGGCATTCAGAACTTAAATCAGATAATCCTAAATATCCAGGATTTAAGATAAGTCAAATGGATTATTATGCTCATCTGCTGGCACCAAGAGTTGAATTTAGCCAATTTAAAAGGGCAGGAAAATTGAGATGTCAATTTATACTTGATGCATATATGAAAACTGAAGCCAATAGACTTAATTATATTAAATTGAATCAACCTCAATTAAGAGCTGAACTTTATTCCGGATTAATGGATCATCTTGATAATCGAGCACAAAATGAAGGAATTACAGTTGGTATACCTGTAATATTACCATCTTCATTTATGGGCAGTCCAAGAAACATGCAAGAAAGATACCAAGATGCTATGTCTTTGGTCAGAAAGTTTGATAAACCAGACATTTTTCTTACCATGACTTGCAATCCTCAATGTCCAGAAATTAAGAATAACCTTGATGGATGTCTAATAGAGTTTCGACCTGATTTAGTTGCTAAAACATTTAACTTGGATGTCAAAGAAGTTTTAAAGGATTTAATACAAAATAAAATTTTTGGAAATATTATAGCTTATGCAGGCGTGATTGAGTTTCAAAAAAGAGGGCTTCCACATTTGCATTTACTTGCAATGTTAAGTGATGAAGATAAGCCACGACTTTAAGAAGTCATTGACATGATGGTATGGGCTGAAATCCTTGACGAAGAAAGATATCCAGAACTTAATGAAAAAGTTTTGAAACATATGATTCACGGTCCATGTGGAGATCCCTCAATGAGATATCCTTGCACTGGGGAAGATGGAAAATGTTTAAAAGGTTTTCCAAAAGAATTTCGTGAAGAAACTAATGCTAATGTGAATGGATATCCTATGTATCAACGTAGAAATTTTGAGAAAAAATACATCGTCAGAGGCAAAAAAATTGACAATCGATGGGTGGTCCCATATTCACCATATTTAATAATGAAATATAATCGACATATAAATTTGTAAATATGTTCATCAGTGAAGAGTGTAAAATATTTATACAAATATATTCATAAAGGATTTGACTGTGCTGCAATTGAAGTACAAGCACGAGATGGCACAAGATTCATTAGAATAGATGAAGTTAACTCATTCCTGAATGCAAGATATGTTCCCAGATAGCCAAACGTGCAGAAGCACAGAAACGGCAAGCTTGTCGGATTTGTTTGCTGCTCCTGTGTCGTACCTAGTGCAATACGCGTCGCACATAGAAAATCATATGTTTAAAAACTATGATTTTAGTAATGCAATTTGCTCATATATATATTAACATTGTTCTATTAATAATATTATTCCAAATTGTTACTGAAATTGAAGTTTTGACGAAGAACATTGCATCAAGACTATCAAGATTGATGTCGGCACAACTATTCAATATAATGACGGATAATCAATTCGGCATATGCACAACATAGAGGTTATGACTATGTAAACATATATAATATTATTTAAATGATTTTAGTAATAAAACTAATTGTTTTATATATATAATTATATTATATTAACATTATTCGGATAGTGTTATTATATCTCAAATTGTTACTAACGAGTTTTGACAAACATTGCATCAAAACTATAAGCGCCAAAAAGTCACGTGACAAACGTTCTCTGATTGGATACTGGCATATCACGCAGTTCACATAACTTTATAGAATTCCGAATTTTGATTGATTGGTATAAAGCTGAGTCAGTAGGCTTGTTCGCGTTGCTTGAAATCCCCAAACATTTTTGCACTTGAAATGAGATAAAATATATTCGGCCGTTGGAGAGAGAGAAAGCGAAGATGCTGAGTGCAAAAAGTGCAAGCAACGCGAACAGACCCTGTGTCACGTGACCTGTTGGCGCTTCGTGGCGCCACTCTCTGTCTCTCTCCTCGAGGCGAGAGTGGCGAGACTCTCTAATTCGCTCTCACGAAGCAACTGCATTGCATGCATGAGCAACTGCGCGAGTTTCGATTTCAACGTGCAGGATTAAGACTATAAAAGATTACATTTTTCAAGAAGTTTTCTGTTAACATCAGGTAAGAGGCAACACTAAAATATATTAATATATTTATATTTTATGCATTTCGATAAATATTATTTTATATTATAACCTGAAATCTATAATCGCTTGATTGTCGCGAAACAATTTCATGCGCATTGTCAATTTGCCTCTCTTCGACAAACCCATGCAGTTAGATTTTATATTATATATTTAAAAGAAAAACATTTCCGTACGATGTGCACGATATTTGCATATTTGACTCGATAGTATAATTGCAATTTTTGCCTGTGTACCATAGCTTATCACTTGCAGATTATATATATTTCTCTCAGCTCTTTTTGATCTATTCTTGAATAATATTATTACGAAAAAAAACTGTTATGTGTTTTAATAAATCTAATAAACTTACATCAAAAGTGAGGCAATGGCCCTGTATTATTATGCGATAGCTTACTTAATAAACTTAAAAGTATTTAAGTGTTTAAAGCGCGTCAACTAACCTATGTAGGTCAGTGACGCGCTTTAAATAGTTAAATACAAAATATTTGCTTTAATGAAAATCACAACTACAAAATAATACATTTAATTTTAATTATTTATTGGATTCATATTAATCTAACATTTCTCTATGGAAAACGCTGTAACTGTACACACGGCTGCGTCGCATTTGTCCCATATGCTACAAAGAATAAAAAACAATATACTTGTTTGCTATAGTTATCAATAAATATTGAAAGAATTACCTCATGATATAAATATCGAAATCTATACTCAATATTGCGCTTCCTCTCAGCTGTGTATATTTAAAGTTGGCGCAGTTTTGCATGCGCGTGCGGCCACTGAACATGCGTATGTGGCCGCACTGGTTGCAGGGCATATTCAGTGTTGCTACATCTCGTCGGTATGACAGGAATCATAACCTGATTCCTGTCAACTTTAACGTTTAATATCTCGCGTCGCGGGGCAGAGCGACGCTTTTTTCTGCCAGATTCGGTCATTTTGAGAAAAAACGCGTCGATTGTGAGCCTAATTTCATCGAAATCGGAGAGGAGTGAGCTCTCCTTCAGATTTACCAAAATGACATATCTTACCTGAGTATAAAATACATATCTAAGTGACTCGGATCACTTGAGTGTAAATGGAAAGCAACTATTGTAAGTTACTACAGAAATAACGCTTCCGTAAACATAGTAAACGGTCACGACTATCACTACACACATCCCGCTGATATTTTGCTTCATGTGACACCCACATCCTAATTTCGTGGCACTTCGATCCTTGCGCGACACGACCGAAATTCGGAATTAAACGATCGTACTTAGTAATAATATTTAACGATGAGAAACCACGGTGTTACGCGCGAACGCGATAAGTATTTCTAGGTTATATGACTGACTGACAGCGCGCTGTCCGTGCCATGGTGTGTTATTACGCACGTTTTTGAACAGCCAATCAAATTTTGTTCCAGCGGCCGCCATTTTGTAGTGGCAAATTAAATTGACATATTACTCACACATTTTTATACAATTTGCATAAAATTAATAAAAGGATAAAATAGGAAGAAAATAAAATGTACATTCAATATGCATATATTATATAAAATTTTAATTTAAAAATTAAACATTTACATAAAGAAAATAATAATAAATTTAAAAAAATTTTTAAAAGATGAACACGTAACGAACGGAACATATTTATTACGAACGTATATATATTAAATATACATATACAATATGTATGGTCAAGTATAATAAAATAAATGAAACAATAAAAAAACCAATAAACACAGTTATTTACTAATAATATAAAACGTGAATAAATATTAATATTTTTTGTTTGTTATTTTTTTCATTTTTTTCTGAGATTTTCTTTTATAATTTTCTGTATTTATTTTTTTATTAATTTCTCGCAGACGAATATAAGTTCGTGTTCTAATTAAACATAATAATACCTCTAGAGGTATCGCTAAAGTTTGTTTGTTTTTCCTAACTTTTTCAGCAATTATTTTGAAAATTCCGGATTCTTTACTGATAAATGAGCCATGAAATTCTTCAAACTCCGAATTCATTATTTTCGCCGCTTCAGTCAATTCAATAGAAGGACTAATCATTCCTCCTTTTGAAATATGATTAATCCAGTCTTCATCAGATGTAACCAGTAGTTTTGTAGGAGTTCCTAAAAATGGGTATTTATTTCGGAATCTAGATGCTGTGTAACCGGCTATATATTTTAAGCCTTTATTCTGTATAACGTCGGATACATTTATAAAATCTTCAAAGTCCTTTAGGAGATGGAGCTCTTGAGAGGTAGGGGAATAATTAAAACGGCTTACAGTATCTGTCAGAAACACAGTAATATTGACAACAGAAATTATGGTGACAATGATAATTTATTACTCAAAATATGTTTTACATGTTTAATTGTACTCATATAAATAGTAAAATTAAACATGTACCTTAAAATGAACCTTTATATAGTTATTTATACGTTGTTCATATAGTAATTAAAATATATTTTTTTCTTATTTATTTATTATATTTTATTTACTTGTTTATTATATTTATTACATTTTTTAATTAAATACAAATTTTATTTATTATATATTTCTATCTTTTAAAGTAACTAAAGTAACTTTTATGTAATAATTTTAATTACTTATACAGAAAGTAAACTACATCGATAACTTACCAATAAAATAATAAATATTACTACAATATTTATTTCAGTACATGAAGGAGTAAAAATCATAGTAGTGTAAGTCACTTTTTTCTACTTATCGACCTTTCAACATATTTGCCTGTGTAGATTGCACCTATAAACTCAAGTCGATAGGTTGACTTGCACTACTATGACTTTTATCTGCTTTCACCCCTTTATATGTCATCATCATTTCAATGGCGCAACAATCCGGATCTAGGCCTCCCCCAAGTCATGTGCTTGTGGTGCTCACACAGATTGTACACAAGCACACAAAGGGACCTACAGTTTAATGCCGAATCCGAACGGCAAGGTAGAGGAGGGTACCCCTTTATATGTAGTCAATATAATTAAAAGTTCCATAATAGCTTACCAATATCATCGTATTCAAAATCTTCTAAATCAACATCCTTATCTATTTTATTATGTTCTTCAGTGAATTCTTCCGAAATGTTGCAAATTTGCATTTCTTGAAGGGTTTCATAATGGAATTGATCATTATTTGCCGCATCCTCTTCATTGCTGTTAGATAATTCATCAGACATACTAGTAAGGCAAGTTTCAGTGTCTGCCAAATTTTGCACAACAGTGTTGCTCCCTTCAGTAAAAACGTCTGTCGAATGCTTTCCTAATATGTACCATCGAAATCTGTATCTAAGATCGAGTGCTGTCGGTCTGTCATTACAAGCACCCATTGCTCGTATATACGCAAATAAATTCTCTACTACATCTTGATTGAGGCGAGCAGTCATTATATATTTCACAGGACACTGAGTATTTTCAAACATCTTTTTTATATCATTATATAGGTTTTTCAATGACTCATTACTAATTAAAATTCCTTTTTGAAAAGGAAGTAAATGAGTTTTTTTCCCAACCCTCATATTTTTAACAAATAACGAAACTTTATCTAAGAGTTCGTTTTGTTTCTCAGCATTTATGCCATATGCATGCATTCCAGAATGTGAACCGAATTTATACGAAGAATTAAATAAGTCAAACCAGTCATTAAATAGTTTGATACATTTTGCGGTTTCAGACCATTCTAAACAATTCTCTATAAGTCCTTTCTTTCCACACCATTCTATAGCGGCAGCATTTGTGTTCGAAAAAACCTGTGTTGCAAGTTTGACGTTTTGTCGCTGCGTTCCCTTCACGTCTAGATGAAATCGCGACAATTTATGTACAATTTTCAAATCGTTGCCATTAATTTGAATTAGCCTTTCTAGGCAGGCTTTACTTATGTAATAACCATTTATGTAAAATCCGGAGTCAAATAAATTGTTACGTAACAATTTAATTAAGTGCGGAACATCGATAAATACGTACACTTTTATTTCTCCATCGCATGGATGTAGAAAGTACGTTTTACCTTCCGCACTATCAATGCCCAGTTCGTTGAGTAACGTTTGATTCGTCGGTCCTAAGTCACTAGTTATCGCAACAACCGTGTAACCAATCTCATGTAACTTAGCAATTATAGTTGTTAATATATTTTTGGTCATGCTTTGGTCAAATTCGTAATAAACAGGTTGCTTCCATTTGGTAAACAAACCTCTGGCAACAGCAACTTGGCATTTTTCATGCGGTCCGATGACTCTTTCCTCTCTCCGTTCAATTGCTGCTTGGTTGGATAGATGGATTTCATCGAAACATAATACGGTTATTTTGTCCATGTTAGTCATGTTCTGGCCTTTATGCTTCATAATGAGAAGAACATGTTCCAAAATACCATTGTTAACATTGAATGTAGCAACCCATCTACGAAGTGTCGACAATGCGGGAAGTGGTACATTGCGTGCTTTCTGTAAATATCTATAAGCTTTCGGACTTACAGTGCGCAAGGATATTGCAGCAGCTATATCCTCTGCAGACCAATGGGTCTTTTTCTTATTCGGATTTAATAACAATTTAATTTGTCCGGGAGTAAATACTGAACTTAAAATTTCTCGCACCCTTATGTTTGAAAAATTCTGACGTATAGAGGCAAAACTGAGGTCATATTCGGTTTTAGCAGGCGAAAATACATGGGAATACCATGGTTTAGTCCATGGCGAAGACAACTTTTCTTTAGTCTGCACCATGGTCTAGTCTGTGCACAGGCCCACAAAAAAAGAAAAGTTGTTTGCGCCATGGACTAGACCATGGTATTCCTATGTATTTTCGCCCGCTGAAACCGAATATGACCTCAGTTTTGCCCCTATACGTCAGGATTTTTTTCTATAGCCAAAAACAAGGTGTTTTGCCCCTACAAAACACCTTGTTTTTGGCTATAAAAAAAAATCCTGACGTGTAGGGGCAAAACTGAGGACATATTCGGTTTCAGCAGGCGAAAATACGTAGGAATATCATGGTCTAGTCCATGGCGCAGACAACTTTTCTTTTTTTGTGGGCCTGTGTAATCTTTGACACTTTCTTTGTAAATCTCTGTTCTGTTTTAAATTTTTTCCTTTGACATCTGAAATTTCATATAAATCAATATAAAAACAATATTATACTAATGAAAATACAATACATTATTAGAATGTAAGTTACAAATGTACAAGATATGAGGGATACTAAAAATGTAATATTAAAAAATCCGTTTTGTGTATTTTGTCACAATTCTTACCGGTATCAAATAATTGGGAATATGAAGAATCATTAAATTGTTCTATAACATTCGATTGCCTCTCTGTGCAAGTTGACTGAGCCGTTGGAGTTTCATCAGGTACTGAAATAATGGATTGCCCTTCTGTACAAGTTGACTGAGCCGTTCGAGTTTCATCAGGTACTGAAATAATAGATTGCCCTTCTGTACAAGTTGACTGAGCCGTTCGAGTTTCATCAGGTACTGAAATAATATAAAGTATATAATTTTTCACTATAATTAATACAACAAATAATTGTAATTAGATAAAAGGATAATTTTTATATTTGAAATGGATGCATAATTTATAACAATAAAAATTAAAAAGAATACTTATAGATAATAAAAGAATAATCACATGCATTTTGCGTACAAAGATTAGTACATTTAAAAACATGTGAAAAATAAAGTATTACCTTGATTCAAAATTAATTCTAAGCATTCTGTTGGAATTGCATCTGTCCTTAGTTTTCTGGCTTTTTTGGGCGTGTGTCCTACTCCCAGAACAGATTGCATCCATGAAGCCTCTTTGTATGCACTTGCATGAAAATGAAGCGAACAGATACGAGCTACACATGTACAAAATATTTATTTTTATTATTTATTTATTTATTATAGTATTAACAAATACAACAAAATAGAACAAGTGTTTTTGTTTAACATACCATTTTTTACATTAATATTTTCATTTCCGCAGATAACTTTCCATTGTTCACTCATTACTGGATCTGTAGGAAATCTAAAAAATCTGAGATTTTCAGATCTCTTTTTTCCCGTATAACTTCGACAACTTTTTACTGCGCATGAAGGCATGTTAATATACTTTTTACTCGCGTAATTGCCGGGTACTGCAGCACAGACGTCTAAAATTAAGGTTAAGTGCCTTTCGATGTAAACACAGGAATTTAAAAATGGAGGCGGTTGGTACAATGCGCAGAACGATACGAAAACGCGTCCTCGGTATGAGCACACCTTACTTTCTTTACACCATGGTCCGCGCAAACGCACTGAGCGACGAGCGCACACGTACGCGTATATGCTGTCTCTTTTCAGTGTAGCAACACTGTAGGGGGCCCGGGGGAACGCTCGACATGTTCTCAAATGCCATCTATCGAAGAAAAAAGCAACCGTAGGACGACGACGACAACGTATCTTAATTGTAAATTTACCATTTCAGACTTTGCATTGTAATATCTCCGTTCGTAGGGCACGTAGCGGAAAAATAAAAACACTCTTATTTGTAAATCGACCCAAGCTATCGATCAAGCCTACTTAGAACTTGATCCGTTCACTTGTTATTGAGATCTCAAAATCTCGGGTACTCGCAACTCGTGCGTTCGCGTAATGTCCGGTCTACATAGACCGCAGTTTGCAAAACGCAAGACACACGCACAGTCCACATGTCAATCTAACCTCTATACACAGAAAGGTTAGATTGACATGTAGACTGTGCGTGTGTCTTGCGTTTTGCGAACTACGGCCTATGTAGACCGGGCTTAAGGTTGTATGACCCGTAAGATCTCTGCCAAAAGTTTAAGAAACGTAACATAAAGCTAATTAACATATTTAAGAAGATATTCTTTACTGGAAAGTAATATTTATATTAATATTTTATTAAAATAACGGTTGCCTGTGTTTTTAAGAGCTATAGAGACATTTTTATGCATATTTTCTCGTATGTAAACTTTGACTTTTAATGGTTTTTAGAAAGACTGTACCTGACTTGCAACTGACACAAACGAAAATCTGAAAGTGTGAAACTCTTTAAAAAGTAACAACACATAGTAATTACTGTTTAAAAATACTAATGAAATTATATTACGTTATTTATTTACGTCATTTATTAATAAATTAAATACAATAGCTCTCATAAAAAAATATTTTGATCGCGGCAACGTCGTATTTTCTGTAAGTTGGTAGCATTGATCTCACTCGACATCAGCTGCGTGAACGCGAAGTGTGTTCCGAGCACGTGTAATATACAGACGCATCGTTTGAGGTTAGTTTTCGCTTGCGCTGTTGCCGGATCTCCGTACTTACGAGTTCAGCGAGACCAAGCGAGACTGTTCTTTGTTTGCTTTTTATTCAATATTTCAGCAAATATCCTCGAAGTCATACTTTTTTTTGTTCTAATTTGTTTGTAAGATGTTTATTAACCCTCAGCGTACGGACTATAAAACAGTTACTTTCCGTACGGACATGGGTTAGCCTAACCCGGCGACTTTGACTGTATATCGGGCTGTGCTCACATAGTAGCTACCTCAAAGATCCCCCCCCCCCCCGGTACGGACCCCCACCATTCACTTCCTTTGAAATGGCGCTACTTTCAAAATTAGCTGCTGGGTTACGCTAACCCAGTCCGTACACTAAGGGTTAATATTTCTGCAAAGTTTTGAAAGTATGCCATATTTCCTTCGATATTAATTTCTTAAATGAAGTTGAAAAAATAGTGAAACTTGATGAATTCCCATAAGAGCCCATTTTAAATTCAAATTGTTATAACTTTTGAACGGGCCTCGCAAACTTGTTCAAACTTGGCACAATGCTTTATTATTATAATACTCATCATCTGACAAAGTTTGAAGAATTTGGCATATTTTCTTCTAAGGGGTCATACAACCTTAAAAGAATCAGGGTGCGTCTCGCTCCGCGCGTACTTGGCGCGAGACACTACCGTGTCTCTTGATATCGTCTTATCAATCAAAATAAAGAGTATCCTGCTGATAGATTTCAAACTCATATAAATCCTCTTTTAAAAAATTATAATAAGAAACAATGTAATCGGGGAGACAAAAAAATAAAATAGTCGATGCATCTGTTAGAGCATATTGCGAGTTAATAAATTGATATATCCTTTGAGTTTAATACCGTGCAGGAATAAAATAACTCAGGCTCAAAGACGATCACTATCATTGCACTTTCATAGAATGTTCGTATATAACGAATACGTGCAACACTACTTTTGATATAGAATTATGGACTACTATGGACTTGCACTATCGCAAACTTTGCAGCTTTGCATCTCGAATCCATTAGCATGTAACGTTGCATTACCCCTCCAATATACAACCGGATTTATAAAGGCGCATGCATTTATCACAATCAGTACAACAATTAACGTCTCAATTTACTGACACGTTGATTGATTAATTCTGATCGTGAAGTTATTACCACCTTATACATACTAGCAGTCGATACCTTGCCAGCTAAACAATAAATTATGCGACAAAATTAATTTAATATATTATATATCGAATTAGATGAGCATAATCGGATGTGAGTTAATAAGATGTATTCAGTTATAAACTTCTTTATCACGTAAATAAAATAATAATTAAAATTTCTTATTATTTAAGGGGATCCTGCAGCCGTATGATTTACCGACATTATCATTTTTAGATGGATCTTTTAATTGGCTTTATAGAATTGCAAAAATCTTTTACAGATTTAAAGTCCGCACAAAAATCTAGGGTAACAAACGCGATTTTATATCAAAAACATCAAAAAATTAAAAATATTATTTGTTTAGGCACATACACAGCTGTCACCTGACGACAATATTTGCTTAAAACAAAAATTCTGCAGTTTATACATACATAATGTTTATCATTCTCCCTTGGGAAAACATGTAGGAATAATATCGTGCAAATAGAAGTGTTCGCGCGCGTGTGAGTGAGGAAGGGATAATGCATGAGAGACCACTAACACCGAAAGCGTGAAATAACACAATAGTTTATTTAACAACCAAAAATAACGCCGAAATTAAAGAGTGACATAATTTATAAATGTATTTAAATTTAAGTGAACTCGGAAACGCGGGCGTTTTTAAGCGAATTCTCTATCAACACTTTCTCGCTTGTAGTGTTGGATAACCCGCGCGTGAATGAGAACTGACCATCACAATATCGATCGATGACAGATCTTAACCTACTGACACACTGTTGACTAATGGCGACGCGCCGTAAGTTCTACGGGTTTTTAAATCCACGCGAGACAAAGAACGCGCCAGGAATGACGAATGCTTAGCTAAGGTCAAAATGTCATGGAATAGAAGCTTTTCGAACTGAAATACCGAATGTGCATATATAAGTCATTGTCTTTGAAATTTAAGTATCGATCGTCAAAAAGACCGTGCCGGAGAATCAACTCGGCATCGTACGGAGAATAATTCTTATGACGTGAGCGCGAAACAAAACAGGGGCGATCCGCTGAATAAATATCGTGTTACACTGCCGTTGTGACTCATGACACGGTCGTCTAAATGAGAATAAGAATATTCAAGAGCATTCGTGATCTCGAGCATTCGCAATCTCGAACAAAAAGTAAGATTCAATGCGTACAAAAAAAGATCCATCAAAAGTTTATTTTGGTAATGCAAATACGGATGCAGAATGACAAGAAGAGCAGCAACAGTAGTTGCCGGATCTTGCGAGAGATGGCGAGCAATCGAAACAAGGACAGATGTCATTTCGTTAAACAAAGACAGATATAAGAAAAACAAAATTAGAAAGGTTGACATTATCGACACCGAGGAAATTCGCCTGTCACTGCAGGATCCCCTTAATGTTACTAATTTTGCTACCAAATCGATTCTGGGTTGTTTGGTTAATTAAAAGCGAAAGTATTCGAAGTACAATATTAGAATAGATTTGGCACACAATTTCTAGCATTACATTTAAAATTTTTTAATTTTACAGTTAGAACATCCCAACAATCACGCTATTCATCGCAATCGCAATCCGAAAAACAGGACCGTTCACTTCATTCCAATCTTTTTCGTAATATTACATCGCCAATACAATCGCCAATAACAAATAAAACAATTACCACAACAAAACTGTGGAGTTCGATTTTTTAAAAAGACTCCTTGAAATGTACAATATTAATAACAATTTGAAAATTATTTTAACCTGAAGTTTAATTAGAAGAATTAAAGTTACTTTTACATTGAGCTAGCTTACGTAACAGTTTTTGAGGTCACTGAATACGAATCTGTTAGAAACAAATGTTAGAATTAATATTTGACTATTGAGAGTCGTCAAATTAAAAAAATGCATGTTTTGACTGAATATATTCTTTTACTCGAATTATTTTGCATTTATTTCATATTTATTTATTTATTAGTATATATATGTATGTATGTATATATATATATATATATATATAATATCACCAAACTTCAATTGACTATAACTGGCATATTTATTTACAAAAAATCACAACGTTTCGGTCCAAATTCGGACCCTCTTCAGGCGAACTCTTTTACAAGCATTCGACAGGCAATTCGTGACACTGTAATAAGAAGTCGAAATAGTATAAAATTAAATGTGTATATATAGAGCGTGTTAGGAGGGACTTCCGGGACTGAGTAAGTAGAGAGAAGCACGCCTGTCAAACGCGGCAGTATTTTTTCGAGCTTATCTGCCGTTCCTTCGCCGTGGGGCGAATTTGTTCCAGGTAGTTTGCATGCACAGATATGCAGGACGGACTGCAGATATAAATTGGCATTGTGGGAGCTGAGCTGCAGACGAATTCGGGTATTCTGTGTTGCTGCGACTATTTAGAGGTTAGGTGATAGAAGCGGAAACAAGCACGGAGAAACCGAAGTCAGAGCACCACAAAGGTGTCACGCGTCGATAAAGAAGAGAGTGACAGGAGGAAAGAGGTGCTGAAGAGATAACAAAAAACGAGAAAAGGACTTAGATGGATGAGAAAAAGGAGGAGGGCAAGAAAAAAGATATTAACTTCAAAAAGGACGAGAAGGAGAAGGGGACGATAGAAAAAGGTAGAACTATAGGAGGCAGGCCCACGAGAGCGGAGGAGCTGTCAAGAGTAAGAGATAGGACAGGAAGCCAAGGAACAATTATAGAATACGTAAGGAAAAGAGGAAGGGAGAAAGAAAAAGAAATAGCAGAAAAAGCCGAAAAGGAAATACTGGAAAATTTTAGTAAAGAAAAAAGAGTGATAAGATCGCCGCCAAACAAGATAAAAAGAGAGAAAGGGAAAGAAGAAGGCATGGAGGCGGAAAAAATGCTGAAAGAAATTTTAGCGAAAATGGAGAAACAAGAAAAAGAAAGAAAAAAGGATAAAGAAGAGATAATGAAAGAGATACATGTCCTGAAGGAGAAATATGGAAAGAGGAAAATGCTTTGGGAAGGGCAAAAAGCGAGTTTAGAAAACAGAATAAAACAGTTGGAGGAGAAAGCAGAAAAAGCGGAAAATAGTGGAGGTGAAAAGTTAGAGAGCAGCGAACTAATGAAGAGGATGAAGGAGATGGAAAGAAACTCTGAATTAGCCAAAAGGAGAAGAAGGAAGAATAATATAATTGTAAAAGAAATGAAAGTAGAAAATGGAGGTGAAGGAAGGGAGAAGATGGTGAAATTCCTGGAAGAAATCACCAAAAAGAAGGTGGAAGCCCATACAGCATAAAATATGGTAAACCTGGCGTTTAGGGGACCCACCTCCGATGACCTTGATTTTGACATATATTGTCAAGGACACCCTCCCGAGTAACATGCAAGTGATTTTAGTTGGGGGTCGCTTTTTATTAAAAAGTTATAAACAAAAAAGTTTGGAAAATATAGCATCTATTTTGAGTATTGGAAGGCATAAATGACTAATATATATGTTGAAATAGTTTACGCATACACTTTTCACGCGAGACGAGTTGTCACAGGTTCGTGGCGCGCTTTACAAGCTCGTTTATTGTATATCCTCGTTTCGCATGGTAAGTGCGGCAGTCCCTGTTTGTTTACGTTTGAAATACTTCATATATTTCCGACACAGAATATTTTCGTTAAAGCAGGGCATACACACGTATGTGTATGCCCTGCTTTATAAAAGTTGTGATTTTCGTTAAAGCAGGGCACACACACGTGTGTATACCCTGCTTTATAGAAATTGTAATTTTTGTTAAAGCAGGGTATACACACGTGTGTGTGCCCTGCTTTAACGAAAATCACAACTTTTATAAAGCAGGGTATACACACGTGTGTGTGCCCTGCTTTAACGAAAATCACAACTTTTATAAAGCAGGGCATACACATACGTGTGTATACCCTGCTTTATAAAAGTTGTGATTTTCGTTAAAGCAGGGCACACACACGTGTGTATACCCTGCTTTAACGAAAATTACAATTTTAAATTATCGTAACTCACGAAATTCCTCAACTAACTAGGTAGTTGAACGACTGAAAAGCAACTGAGCGTAGAATCGAAACGAAGTAAGAACAACAGCAACAACAACCTCTAAACGTCTCAAAACAAGTATTTAGAAATCCATATGGTGTCGTGAAATTAAGTTTCCATTTCAAAACTTTATTAAAAAGTTATAAAGGTTTACTCGAACAATGGGGGGAGGGGTGCAGGGGGGGGATTCGCCCCCCCCCCCCACGCATGTACTTTGATATGTTATATAAGATATGTTCCAATACTCAAAATAGATGCTATATTTTCCAAACTTTTTTTGTTTATAACGTTTTTTAATAAAAAGCGACCCCCAACTAAAATCACTTGCATGTTACTCGGGAGGGTGTCCTTGACAATATATGTCAAAATCAAGGTTATCGGAGGTGGGTCCCCTAAACGCCAGGTTTACCTAAAATATTTTCGAAAAATGTTTCTACATATTTCTATAAAAATATTGCAAAAAACATTTTAAAATGGTTTTAAGAATATTTTAAAAATATTTTTAAAATATTTTTAAAAATGTTCTACTTTATCACCCAAATAATATTTTCTTAAATATTTAAAATATATTTTTAAAATATTAATTCAAATCTACATATTTATTGTTTTATAATTTTGTTCCAAAATATTTAAAAAATATTTTATTTATTATTGATTTTATAACTTTCTTTTTTCAAATATTTTTGAAATATTATGAAATATTCTTAATTAAGAAAGATGCATGGTAGCGGGGGGGGGTCCCGTTTGCCTACAATCCCGATTGCCAACAGCTTCGTTTGCCCACAACATTTTGCCTACAGCTTCGTTTGTCGACATTCCCGATTGCCTACAGAGCGATTGCCTACAAGCATTATTGCGCACATGTAATAGTTAAAAATACAAAAGTACGTTTGCGCACATGACCAAACACATTGCACACATGACTTTATTGCACACATGCAGATTGCACACATGACATTATTGCGCACATACACATTGCACACATGACTTTATTGCGCACATACACATTGCACACATGGCTATATTACACACATAAATTAAAAAATCATATTAACACTTTGCACACATGACATTATAGCGCACATACACTTTGCACACATGACATTATTGCGCATATACGCATTGCACACAAAATAAAAAAAATCATAATAATAATTAATACTTTGCACACACAACTTTGTTGCGCACATACACTTTGCACACATAACATTATTGCGCACATACACATTGCACACATAATATTATTGCGCATATAAAATAAGAAAATCATATTAGCACATTGCACACATAACGTATTGCACACATACACTTTGCACACATAACATTATTGCGCACATACACTTTGCACACATGACATTATTGCGCACATACACTTTGCACACATGACATTATTGCGCACATACACATTGCACACATATTATTATTGCGCACATGAAAATAAGAAAATCATATTAGCACATTGCACACATAACGTATTGCACACATACACTTTGCACACATAACATTATTGCGCACATACACTTTGCACACATGACATTATTGCGCACATACACTTTGCACACATGACATTATTGCGCACATCCCTGGTAACCATCTCCGATAGAAAACGATTAAAAACGGCTATATCTGTATCGTTTTTAATAGTATCTTATCGGTTCTATCGTTGCATATTTAGAAAACAGATAAAACATTAATCGAATCGAATCGGTTTCTATCGTTTTAGGTTTGAATAAGAAAATAACTATACAAATTTTATAGTTATGAATCGTTTTCTATATGTACAATTATTGCCTGTCTGAATCAATCGTATATACACGATATAATATGTATCGTTATTTATGGTAATAATTTTACCGTATGCATTAATACGGATATATAAGAATAAAATGATAGACATCTTATCGATATTTATATGACTTAACCGAACCGATACATCTATCGTTTCTTATCAGGATTTTCTGACATACAACTTATCATCTTCTTTACGGCAGCAAATCGGTTCGTTTTCTATCGTATATCAATGATATAAATTGAATCGTTTGAAAACCTTCTACTTTGTATATGTTTGTATAAGGTTAAAACGATAGACATCTCGTCGATATTTATACAACTTAACCGAACCGATACATCTATCGTTTCTTATCAAGATTTTCCGACATACAACTTATCATCTTTTTTACGGCAGCAAATCGGTTCGTTTTCTATCGTATATCAATGATGTAAATTGAATCGCTTGAAAACCTTCTACTTTGTATATGTTTTTATAAGGTTAAAACGATAGACATTTCGTCGATATTTATACAACTTAACCGAACCGATACATCTATCGTTTCTTATCAGGATTTTTTGACATACAACTTATCATCTTTAGTCCGGGAGTCAGAGCTATTAAAAAATAAGAATATTAAAGTTTACGGCGCAAAGCTGGAACTTTTTTAAATCGATTCTTATGATATTCCGTAAAAAGTGTGTAAAGTCTCTAGAATCAACTCGGCCCGCTTCGCCTTTTTTTATTGCAAAATATATAAAAAAACGCGTTTCTGTATAGTTTTCTTTAAATAACTCCTTCTGTGTTGGTCAAACGACAAAACTTGAAGAGAAAAAAATTGTTTGGAAGAAAATTTCCTATAAGAATAAACCTTAAAAAAATTAAAAAAAATTTTTTAAATTGCAAAATTGCAAAAAATACGCAAGAAAAGGGCCATTTTTACAGGTTCCCAAAAACTGGGTTAAAATTATCATATTTAAGCGGACATTCATTCAATGATACCTTTCAGTATGCTGAACAAGTGTGCACAAGGCTCGCCTCCAATTTTTATATGGCTGTCTATTAACAAATTATTTATGCAAATCGGGCGCTTGGCTCTCACGTCTGAACGGGTAAACTCATTTTGATGCACTTTATCGGAAATGAAAGGTAACGATGTCTAGCTTATAAATTTAAAATAAAAAATTTTTTTTTCTAAAATTTGATTATTATTTAAAACAATTTAAATTTTGCATATTAAATATCGGCGTTGTTTATTGACGTTACCTTTCATTTCCGAGAAAGTGCATCAAAATAAGTTCACCCGTTCAGACGTGAGAGCCAAGCTCCCGATTTGCATAAATAATTTGTTAATAGGCAGCCATAAAATTTTATACTGTATACAGTATAAAATATCACAAAAATAATTTGTTATTAATTAATACGTATTTTTTCTAATATATCTTGTTTATCTCCGTTAATACTGAGAATATGACATTTATAATATGATAATCATAAAATTCGGAAAATTTCAAGCAGATTAAAAAAAAATCGTTTGGATACGTGCTTTTGTTGCAGAGAAAAGTAATTGTTAATTAAGCAAGTTTGTCGGACGCAGCGGTGACTCGCGCGCCTGCGAGCCACCGCAGTTGAGCCGCCGCGCGCCGCTGCGTCCGCTTCAGCGCTCTAAAACCGCTGTATTCGACATTTTTTTTCGCCGAACCTGGCAGTCGAATTGCAGCGAAAAAAATGCCACCGTTAAAGCACTCACTCCAGTACCTTCACATTAAATTTCAAGTAAAAATATGAAATAGTTTAGCTGTAATCATCAATTATGTAAAAGTCAATTATCTTGGCTTCTATTGGTCGTATCGGGACGTTTTTTTTTAAATTCATAATTTTTTAAACGCAAACCAATGGTGCTATTTGCGTTACTCTACGCCAATAAACAACGCCGATATTTAATATGCGAAATTTAAATTGTTTTAAATAATAGTCAAATTTTAGAAAAAAAAAATTTTTATTTTAAATTTATAAACTAGACATCGTTACCTTTCATTTCTGATAAAGTGCATCAAAATAAGTTTACCCGTTCAGACGTGAGAGCCAAGCGCCCGATTTGCATAAATAATTTGTTAATAGGCAGCCATATAAAAATTGGAGGCGAGCCTTGTGCACACTTGTCAGCATACTGAAAAGTATCATTGAGTGAATGTCCGCTTAAATATGATAATTTTTAACCCAGTTTTCGGGAACCTGTAAAAATGGCCCTTTTCTTGCGTATTTTTTGCAATTTTGCAATTTAAAATTTTTTTTTAAGGCTTATTCTTATAGGAAATTTCCTTCCGAACAATTTTCCTCTCTTCAAGTTTTGTCGTTTGACCAACACAGAAGGAGTTATTTAAAGAAAATTATACAGAAACGCGTTTTTTAAATATATTTTGCAATAAAAAAAAGCGAAGCGGGCCGAGTTCATTCTAGAGACTTTATACACTTGTTACGGGATATCATAAGAATCGATTAAAAAAAGTTCCAGCTTTGCGCCGTGAACTTCAATATCTAATCCCCTGACTCCCGGACTACTTCTTTACAGCAGCAAATCGGTTCGTTTTTTATCGTATATCAATGATATAAATTGAATCCGCATCAACCAAATCGGCGATTAGTTCGCGACAATGCCGCTAAACCGCGCATGATGAAAAACGCTTCTCGTATTTAAAATACATCCAGTCATAATATATAAGCAGACCGCCTGTGAAGCAAAAAGCAGAGAAATCCAGTATCGTAACTGGAGGGATCTCTTCATATAAGGACCTCCTGGCAATAGCCGTTCCGGACACCGAAAACCGAGCCCGGCTGCCTCCGACTTTTGACGCTAGTTGCCCCGTTCCCGGCATTCTTCAAAACGATAAAAACCGATTGAAAGAAATAAATCGATATGAATCTGTTTCCTTAATTCACGATTCGTAACGATTGAAATGGATTGACTAAAACCGATTCAAACAATTCATTAACCATATTAAAAACGATAGAAACTGATGTGCAGCTGATAAGACATTTACGATAGGATCCTAAGTATTTTGTAACGTGAGTTTCTGATAGAGTACTGTAAATAAACGATTCACTAACAGTATCAAAAACGATAAAAACTGATGTATAGCTAATAAGACATTTACGATAGGATCCTAAGTATTTTGTAACGTGAGTTTCTGATAGAGTACTGTAAATAAACGATTCACTAACCGTATTAAAAACGATAAAAACTGATGTATAGCTGATAAGACATTTACGATAGGATCCTAAGTATTTTGTAACGTGAGTTTCTGATAGAGTACCGTAAATAAACGATTCACTAACCGTATTAAAAACGATAAGAAATTTTTTTATCGTTTTCTATCGGAGATGGTTACCAGGGATACACATTGCACACATATTATTATTGCGCACATGAAAATAAGAAATTCATATTAGCATATTGCACACATGACGTATTGCACACATACACTTTGCACACATAACATTATTGCGCACATACACTTTGCACACATGACATTATTGCGCACATACACTTTGCACACATGACATTATTGCGCACATATACATTGCACACATAATATTATTGCGCACATGAAAATAAAAAAATCATATTAGCACATTGCACACATGACGTATTGCACACATACACTTTGCACACATGACAATTATTGCGCACATACACTTTGCACACATGACATTATTGCGCACATACACATTGCACACATAATATTATTCCGCACATAAAATAAAAAAATCATATTAACACATTGTACACATAACGACGTTATTACACACATACGCTTTGCACACATAACATTACCCATACAGCACAAAATGTTTTTTAAATATTTTTAAAATATTTTTTAGGAAGATTAAAATAATTTAAAATAATTTACAAAAATATTTTTAGAATGTTTCTATGTCCGTCAGATCATGTCAGAAAAATATTTTTAAAAATATTTTTAAAAGATTGCAAATAAATATATTCAATAATATTTGTAAAATCTTTTAGAAATATTGTTTAAAAAAATAAAATATGTTCATAATCATTTTAAAAATGCTTTAAAAATGACATAAATATAAGTCATTTAATGGTGTTCGAGAGTCCGAGGGTTAGAGACAGCACGAGGAGGACAAGTACACGCACGTAGATCAAAACTCAAAAGTTGTATAACAAAGTTTAATAAAATATAATGTTCAATATGTACACGTATTTACAAGTCTTTGTTTTAGGCGAAATGCCGTGAGCGGTAGCGCGCACAGAGTTGATACGGCAAAAGCGGCGAAAGCGATTAAGCGAGCGTGTTCGAATCACTAGGCGAAGCGTTAAGCGGTGTGCAAAAGCGTTTCTACTTGCGGGGACTGCGAGCAAGTGCTTTTTCGCGGCGCAGCGGCGATCTTTTATTGCCTCCGAGGAGAGGCTCTCTCCTGGCTAATTACCAATAAAATCCTCGCGTTTTGAATATATTTCGGGTCGGTGATTGGCCGCCGTTGGCCTACGTCATCGTGCTCGCGACAGAGTTTCGGTTAACGATCCGACGAGATCGTTGATTGTTTTCGATCGCAGTGTTTACAGCATGGATCTTTCCTTTGTTCAAGCGCGGTTGCTTGACTTTGTTATTAACTCGCAAAAGTCACCGATTTCGGGAGGCGACTAGCGAAAAGATCCATGTTGTAACTTGACGATAATGCGGCTGCTTTAACGCGACTTTTATCGAATGCTTTATTATGCGAATTCTCACAATCTCAAACAAATGGTATGTATATGCCGTTATGCTTTTGTGAATTAAGAATTTTAGAAAACAAAAAAAAGAAAATACATTTATTATGTATATGTCGTGTGTGCATACAGCCGCGCGGTCATCCATCCGAGTCAATACCGCACCTAACGTCGCTTGACATCGATGGTCGAACGGACTAGTGTGTGTGGTGATCCTTTGATTCTGACGCTTTCTTGTTGCTTATACTTCTATATAACATATCTTTATAGTGTTCAAAAATCGTGTAATGATAATAACCGGTAAATATTAAAAATAATAACGCAATTACAATTAATTTAATAATATTTATTAATATAAAATTCGTATATTTAACATAATATAATCTCGACAAAATGTTCGAGAGCGCGGTGCGGTAGCGCGAGATAGCGCGAGGTAGAAGACGACCACGAGGAAACAGTCAGCAAACACAAATTTACAGAAAAATAAAGTATATATATTTACAGATGGATATGTACAGAGTTCTTTAGCGGAAAAGCTGTGAGCGCGCACAGAATTTAACACAGCAAAAGCGGCGAGATTTAGCGGTTGCGAATAGCCACGTGAAAGCGATGTAAGGCGGTGTACTAGCGGTTTTTCGTTCGTATAGAAATACTTAGGCGGGTGATCTGCGAGCGAAATCGATCCCGCGGCGCCGCGGCGGTCCTTTTATCACCGCTGAGGTGAAGCTCCCTCCAGACGGGGTGCCGCTAATTTCGGGCGCGTAATTGGCTATCGGAGCCCTACGTCATCGCTCTGACGTCACGATTTTCGTGAGACGTTTTGAAATGATCGTTGCTTGTTTTTCGGCAACGATGTTTACAGCATGAACCTTCTCTCTTGTGAGCGCGGTTGCGCCACTTTGTTTTGCCGAGCGAATGTCAGCGAATATTAGCGAATGTTCCGGAACGATAACAGAGAGAAAATTCATGCTATAATTTGCAAATATCGTTATGAGGTTGTTTTAGGGGTTTCTTTACTGCGATTTCTATATTGCGATTTCTAAGTTATCTGACGGAATGCGAGCGCACGCGTGCAACCATGTGCGATCCTTGGTTGCATTATCGCAATCTCAAACATATAATATTAATATAATAACGTTAACAACATGCATGATAAAGCCGTATTCCACAAACGTTTTACACATTTGTACGGACCAAGCGAAACGCGTTTGTACGTCCATACGTATCGCTCGTGTCGCTCGGCTCGCCAAGCGCACCGCACTTCTTATAGTACCCAACCGGCCGGCCGAGCGGTCGGCGACGCACGATCTTACGCACGGCCGCTTACGGGCGCCGGTGACGAAATATCGAGACCATCGGGACTTGACCGCTGAGAGCGACGACGACGCAAATTCGATTACCGTACGGGATATCCGGCAGCCGATCTCGGGGGTTGACGATACGCCATGTTGACGCAAAGCGAGACGAATGACACCATAATTCGGGGTACTGTAATCGAGAGGCACGAACGCGGTCGTTACCTCCGGCTTTAGCGAAAAGTCCCCTCGCGGCGTGTTGCTTCCGTGCCGCGGTCGTTACCTCCAGCGCCGCTCGAGCAAAAAGCTAAGTCCCCTCGCGGCGTGTTGCTTTCGCGCGGTTGTTACCTCCGGCGACGCTCGAGCAAAACGCTAAGTCTTTCCCGGCGTGTTGCTTTCGCGCGGTTGTTACCTCCGGCGCTGAGCAAAAATTTTCTAAGTTGACCCAATACATGCCCAGTACTGAGCCGACTCTTGGCCATAGAGCAATATCATTTCTGGCCTTATACACGGTCAGTACTGAGACGAGACGCCTCGGAACAGAATATGGTTGGATGGGGGTACTGGTCACCGAGACTGGCACAATACTGATCTAGCGGTTTATCCGCACTGGGGCAGTACCACCCATCAAGTCTTGGCAGCCAATATTGTGCCACTTCTGGGTCATGCAGACAACTCTGGCAGAAATCCGACATTCGCACATGGGTTGCTAAATTATAGCTCTTGCTGTAAAAAAATGTTATAGTTTAATCCGACAGAACTTGGACGCTGTACCGATTCGTTCCAGCGAAAGCCACACGCTGCGAGAGAACTTAGTAAATTTTTGCTCGGGCGGCACCGGAGGTAACGATTGCAGCACAAAAGCAACACGCCGCGAGGACTTACAAGGGGACCTTCAGGCTAACGAAATTTTTTTTTTTGTATTTACTGTGCTTGAAGGTCATCACCCAGACATCAATTTTCCAAAGCATTAAGGCGCGCTTTTCAGAAAAACTCGAGATAATCGACTTTGAAGAATTCCGAGCGAATTTTAATTTTAATGTAAAATTTATCAATCCATGCTAATTAACAGATATTTAATCATCGTTTTCAATGAAAAACTTACATCTTCTTATTTTGAATTGCTTGAAAAATCCTACTTTGTGTTCAAGTAATTTTGAAATTCGAATATTTATAATAAATTAAAATTTTGGCACAAAAATGAAAAACGTCAGGTAGGAAATAAAATACTTTTATATTTTGGAAAATTACGAGAAAATACAGCGCAAAAATGATATTAATAAAAATATTGTTTAATTTTTAAAAGTGAATTATATGATATGAAATATATAGTATACAGTCGTTTTACACGTCAATATTGCACGAACCAGGATGATATTTATCGTAAAAGCTAGGGAAACAGTAAGTTTCACGGTATCTAGCACATCATATGAACGCAGATATTTTACAGGAGCAAGGTTTTTTAAAAATTTCTGTTGAAAAACATACTTCATTGACGTTCATAAAATTGTCATCACAAAGGTTTGAAGCGAACCACGCGTATCGAATCATGAAGATTGCATTAAAATTAAATCTATTGTACATCACCAGCTGTTCTCTCCAATCTTTAAGAACATGATTCGATACGCGTGGTTCGCTTCAAGCCTTTGTGATGACAGAGACATTTTTATGAACGTCAATGAAGTGTGTTTTCCAACAAAAATTTTAAAAAAACCTTGCTCCGGTAAAATATCTGCGTTCATATGATGTGCTAGATACCGTGAAACTTACTGTTTCCCTAGCTTTTACGATAAATATCATCCTGGTTCGCGCAATATTGACGTGTAAAACGACTGTATACTATATATTTCATATCATATAATTCACTTTTAAAAATTAAACAATATTTTTATTAATATCATTTTTGCGCTGTATTTTCTCGTAATTTTCCAAAATATAAAAGTATTTTATTTCCTACCTGACGTTTTTCATTTTTGTGCCAAAATTTTAATTTATTATAAATATTCGAATTTCAAAATTACTTGAACACAAAGTAGGATTTTTCAAGCAATTCAAAATAAGAAGATGTAAGTTTTTCATTGAAAACGATGATTAAATATCTGTTAATTAGCATGGATTGATAAATTTTACATTAAAATTAAAATTCGCTCGGAATTCTTCAAAGTCGATTATCTCGAGTTTTTCTGAAAAGCGCGCCTTAATGCTTTGGGAAATTGATGTCTGGGTGATGACCCTCAAGTACAGTAAGTACAAAAAAAAACAAAAATCCGTTAGCCTGAAGGTCCCCTTGTTAGAAACGCTCGGGCGGCGCCGGAAGTAACGACCGCGACGCAAAAGCAACACGCCGCGAAGGAACTTGGAAAACTTTTGCTTGGACGACGCCGGAGGTAACGACCGAGGCGCGAAAGCAATACGCAGCGAGAGGACTTAGAAAACTTTTGCTTAGGCGGCGCCAGAGGTAACGACCGCGGCGCGAAAGCAACACGCCGCGACGGAACTTAAAAAATTTAAAATAATATTTTTTAAATATTTTGAAACAAGATTATAAAACAATATATATGTAGATTTTAATTAATATTTTAAAAATATATTTCAAATATTTAAGAAAATATTATCTGGATGGTAAATAAAAACATTTTAAAAAATATTTCTAAAAGATTCTTAAAATATTTTTACAAACGTTATCACAAAATATTTTTAAACCATTTTAAAATATTCCCAAAACCATTTTAAAATGTTTTTTGCAATATTTTTATAGAAATATTTAGACATATTTTTTGAAAATATTTTGTGCTGTATGGGTATTGCGCACATACACATTGCACACATAATATTATTACGCATATACGCATTGCACACATGACTTTATTGCGCACACACACATTACACATATGGCCGTATTGCACACATAAAATAAAAAAATTATATTAACACATTGCACACATAACATTATTGCGCACATACACATTGCACACATATATTCATCCTAATATTGACTCTTACTTTTGGAACCAACCAATCAACGCAGAGTGTTGATAAGATGAACTCAACAGTTGTGCAACAGTTGTGTCTGCTGAACGCGCCCAATGTGTCTACGCTAGTTCAGATTTCGCCACCAGAAGCGCTCGCGCAGAGCTTTGCGTAAAGTCACTAGATTTATAAAGTACCGCAATTATCTGCCATTTTGGCTTCATCACACAAACAAACAGTGTATACATACAAGGGTTTTCGCGGTTTTCGCACACATGAATCAGGTTTGAAAATGGCACTTAACGTGTAGCTAAGTTACACTATGTAACATGATAAATGTGCACTTTGGTACACTTTTTGACGCCATTTTAGCTCTAAATGCTAAAGCATTGGGAGACAATGTGGATTGCGGTACTTTATAAATCTAGTGACTTTAGCTTTGCGTCGCCAATGCGACACAAGCGGCCGCTGCGTAAACTAATCAATATGGCGACCGCGTCGACAGTATTAGGCCGATATTTCATATGTCGTACGAAAAAATTTTTTAAGCATGTTAATTGACTGTAGGATAGTGAAGTTCTTGAGTTTCTAGAAATTCTCTATCCTGCAGTCCAATTAACATGCTTAAAATATTTGTCGTACGCACATAAAATATCGGCCTTAGCATTAGCTTTATATGGGTAATGATGTAAAAAATTATTATTTTGTTCATGTTACATGAGAAATGTTGACACTTCGTTTGGACACTTTGCGAAATGATCATGTTTCTTGACGATAGTAGATTTGTTCGTGTTGCTTGAAATTCTCAAAAATTCCTGCATTTAAAACTAGAAAAATATATATTAGGCGTTGGAGAAAGAGAAAGCAAAGATTCTAAGTGCAAAAAGTGCAAGCAACACGAACAGACCTAGTGATGCATAGATATATTCACACAAAGTGTCTAAACAAAGTGTCAACATTTCTCATGTAAAATTAACAGAATAGTTATTTGTGCAACAAGTGCTGGAAATTGAAAATTCACGGGTGCGGAGTTGACGCACGAGCCGAAGGCGAGTGCGGTCACCGCACCCGGGAATTTTCAACTTCACGCACGTGTTGCACACCTTATTTTATGTTGCAAGTGCGTGGAAAGTGGTCCATCCCGCACGCGTCGCGTGCGGAATGTGTCACTTTCCATGCACGTGTGACATAATAATATTTTTTTCACATCATTATCCATATAAAGCTACAATGTTAATACAGCATGTCGATGTGACGGCCATGTTTGTTATGCTACGCTAGTGTTCCTTTTCCCGCGATGGATGTTTTCTTTCCCAATAGGCCAATATTCATTAGTCGGATCTTATGTTTAAGACCGTCTTAAGTACAATCTTAGTGGCCTAGTTTACACCGATCACTTGATACGCGTATTAAATAGTAAATAACTAGTAAATTAGTTTGATTATTGGCTGATCAGCTCAAATATACTATTTGATACACGTATCAAGAGATCGGTGTAAACTAGGCCAGTATGTCGTGAACCAATCAGCTGTATTAACATCGTAAGGGCTCAGACACAATGACAAAAATAAAGAATAAGATAAAGGAATAAGGAATAAAAGAATGTCGCATCTCACTTCAGTACACGTATATTAAAGTGAGATGCAACATGCCTTATTCCTTATTCCTTTATCTTATTCCTTATTTTTCTCATTGTGTCTGAGCCCTAAGACATTACTTATGCCGGTATTCATAGTCAGATCTTATATTTAAGATCGTCTTAAGTACGATCTTTTAAGATGTTATGAACCAATCACAGAGCCGTATTAGCATTTTAAAGGCCATTGCACGTAACAATGTTTTAGTTGTAATCATAAGGCCGTAAGAAAATGGACCAATTACAGTCGATTATTCTTCTCGCGCTTGAAGAATAATCGAGTGTGATTGGTCTATTTTCTTACGGCCTTATGATTAAAACTAAATCTTTGTTACGTGCAATGATGAATACCGGCCATAGTCTACTGTTCTTATTTTAAGACCGTCTTGAATAATATCTTAAGATGCTAATACGGCTCTGTGATTGGTTAATGACATCTTAAGATTGTACTTAAGACGGTCTTAAATATAAAAACCGACTATGAATACCGGCCTTTGTGATTAGTTTAAAACATCTTAAGATTGTACTTAAGACGGTCTTAAATACAATATTCAACTATGGCTGGGTTCGTCTTGACGCTTTCAACGCTGTAAGCATTATTCTATCTTAATTGTTGAACATCGAATATTAAAAACATTCCATTTACAAATAAAAGGATATTAGGAAAAAAATCGCTTCAACACAATTATAAAATGTTCGGAAAGCTAACAGTTACCCTTGACAATTAATAAATAGTCGCAAAATGAATGTGACGCGAAGCCTAGTCGTGTGCAGCTTATAAACTTTGTTAAAAAAAAAAGGTCATTTTTCGGACTATTTTATAAGTGTGCTAAAGCGATCTAAGGTGCAGTATCTTTAGCCAAATATCTTCTTATCTGCAAGTACCATCTAAGAAATACTATATATATCTTTCAACGTGTTGTTTCGCGCCTCTGACAAAACCTCTTATGGCTCTACAACAGCCGCAACAGTACGCAGTAAGCTGTTGACTAATGGGATTTTTACAATTCAAGAATAATCGACTGTGGTTGGTCAATAACTTACTGCTCACGTCTTACTGCATACTTTTACGGCTGTTGTAGACGAGCCATTACACAATCTAGGATATGACCTCGGCGAGTATCTAGAAGTTTCAAGCTATAATGGTTGTGAGTAGTTGTATACGAAGATGAACGCATAATAAATAAAAGCAAAAAATAACAAATTTTTAAACAATACGTTAGTATTTTATTTTAGAATATATGTACGTATAAAGAAAGAAATATATATAATGTATAGATTGAGAGAATATATATTTTATAATGTGTATATTATGGGTTTTTCATATATTAGTGTCTCTCTCTCTCTCTCTCTCTCTCTCTCTCTCTCTCTCTCTCTCTCTCACTCTCTCTCTATTTCTCACTTGCAAAGTGAAGAAAATCTCCCGTTAAAGAATGAACTCTCAAAGAAGATTCGCGCGAGTAAAAATATAATATATGAGCACAAATGAAAAAAAACTATTTTAAGATAATATTAAAAGAGCTGTTGTTTCTACGCGCTTCTAAAACATTGCATATCCGCAACCGCATATCAAAGTGGTAAAAAGTATATAGTTAAAGAGAGCGATATATATTTAGATATTTTCTTTTATACTTTTCGAATTATCGCATTATTTATTAACTGTAACATGCAAGACGTATCAGGCGCGTTATACAAAAATAACGTTCCCGTTAAGAATAATAAGGCGAATTCCGTTTCCTACGCGTTTCATTCTTAACGCGTCGTACATTTTATATGTTCATACATGCGAGATATATGTGTCTACATTCTTAACGCAATCGAAGCATCGGATGCAACTACTAGAAAAGTACTTTATTCAACGAACAAATTGCACGAATTTCTATTTATCGATGATACACTAATCAAAGTAATAATAACTAATGAATGAAATGTATTGAAAAAAAAAAAAAAAATACACGTAGAAGAGTGCAAAAAAAACTACATTATTTATTTTCATAATTGAAAAGATAACGAAATCCCAAAATGTCTCGGATACCTTGTTGCATTCCTGTAGTATCCACCCAAGTTAAATTTGTCTTATATTCGATATTTGCATCTTGATCTTCGATTATAAACATCCCACTCTACTTTGATTGTCTTTGTAACTAAACGCAACTCAAGATGACATCGAAATTTAATTTTGACATGCTAAAGTCTTCCCGATGTCTTCTTCGTGTGTAATTGTATATTCCTTCAAGGTATACTATAATTTTCAAGACATTAGTCTTCGAGTGTTTTTAGAAGAGATGCCCATAACCGATTATAAATACGTTTAATGTTAAGACAAATGTTGCTAACAACGAAGAATATAAGAAATAAAATTATCTGCAATTGAGAATACGCCGATAGTAATCTGTTTCGATATAAGAATCTTGCGTATATCTATATATTTTTGACTTATACTAGTTTATAGCTTGCGAAAAAAATCTCACGTATGATGACGTATGCATTTCCGATTTAAGTCGTTATGGCGCGAATACAAATTGTGTATTTCTCTCGACATAGTGGACATTTCTCATCTTCCAATTGTTTTTGGCAATCATCGCAAATACATAAATGTCCACATGGAATAAATATATATTATGCAGTGGCGTTTAAGCATGTGCAGCACATACCACTGGTGCGCGACCTTGATGCATTTGTACCTGTCAGAGCAGCAACAGGGAGAAAAGGTAGATCGGTTTGTACGCTATCACTTAAGCCAATAGCGCCAAAATCGTCTTCTGGTGTACGAAAAATATTTTCTAAATCTGTAAAGTATACAGATAAAGTTTAATCAATAATAATATATATTAATCGCGCGAATAGAAATACGTATAGAATGTATATACCAACCTTCATTATGCGTCTCATTCTGGTCGGATTCACTCGTATAAACCACTTCCGTTTCTTCTTGTTCATTTTCTTGTTCAGTGCTTGTATGCCCTGGAATAATGACAATACTTATCAACATAATATCCGCATTAATGAATATAATCTATCATAAAAGAATAGTCGCGCGTTTTGCAAAACAACTGCTGAGAACCAATCACATTCAAATGCTGCGGGTTTGTTCTGCGCGCCTATTGTTTTATTCCAGATGTCACGTTACATTAAAAACAGACAAAACAATTGCCACCACTAAAAGTCGATTAATATACTGTCATATTAATCAAATAATATTCATAAAATCAATTATATCCTTATATATTTCGTTAATTGCTTAGAGTTTAGACAATTCATACATTAGCCAATAAGTTAATATGCCGCAATGATCCGTTTGCGTTAGATTTTTATTATTTCTTAGATTAATTGTTTATATTTTTAAAATTAATTCAATTAAAATTCTCTATAACGTGATAAAATCCTGAAAAAAATAACGTACGTACGTTACATGTATAACATGCAAGTTGGGAAAATATATAAATCGTACTAATATATATGTATCAATATCTTTACGGCAAATTAATTACCAGTTTTAATTCTGCAATGAATAAATATAACACAAATATTAGTAGTGAGAAATAACACATGTTTTACCTGCAGTTACTTCAATCCCTGGTAGCCTCGCGAATCTACCGCGTCGTCCGCGACGGTTAGGAGGCCTACCACGACTCCTTCTACTTCTAATTGTAAAGGCAAGTTCGTCATCCGTAAGTGTGTGTAGACTTTCTGATGAAACTATTAAAACAACATGAACACACATTAGCGCATAAAACCCATATATAATCGTAAATAATACTTCTGTACGTGTGCGTGCGTGCGTGCGTGCGTGGATTTAAGTTGTTATGGCGCAAATACATTTCTGATCTTCCAATTGTTCCTGGCAATCCAAAGACTTATATAGATAGACCGGCCCTTGCCATAAAAGGCAAGACCTTTCTAGATGCTTTCTGGTAGATCTGTCGTTTTTTCTGATGACGCTCAGAAGAAAAAGACGGATCTACTAAAAAGCACCTGGAAAGGCTATATGTCTGCTCCGGGTAAGTTGCCGGGTAAGTTGCTATGCCTCTTATGGCAGGGGCCGGTCTATCTATATAAGGGCCGGTTGTTCCAACCTATTGGTAAGCTATAATTAATAGTTAAATCATATGTCTATCTTTGTCTAATGTAAAGGATAAACAAAGACATACATATGATTTAACTATTAGGTAGTTTACCAACAGGTTGGAACAACCAGCCCTAAGTCAATGTGGGCCAATCATGCAAATACATTTGTGACTACATAAAATATATATGTATTGTTTCAGCAGTGGCGTTTAAAAATTTGCGGTACGTACCTCTGGTGCGCGAGTTTGATGCAATTGTATCTGTCACAGGAGAAAAAGGTCGAACGGTCTGTTCGCTATCGCTATCGCTTAGGCTAATAGCGCCAATATCGTCGTTAGATGTATGAAAAATATTTTCGAGATCTGTAAAAAATATATGCAATAAAAGAATGCTTTTATTCCAAACACGTTATATTATGTTTAAAAAAAGAACAATCGCCACCACTAAAAGTCGATCAATTATGCTGTTTTATTAATCAAATAAGGGAAAGTCCGGTAGTATCGGACAACGAGCAGTATCGCGGTCACTTAGATGTGGTAGCGTTTCTATAATACCTATAAAAACGCTATAACATCTAACAATAAGTGACCGCGATACTGCTCGCTGACCGATACTACCGGACTTTCCCTTAATATTCGTAAAATCAATATGTCCTCATGCTGACTTGTTAATTGCTTAGACAATTTATATTAGCTGATAACCCAGGTAGGAGAATAACGTCTAAAGACGTCTTAATAACGTCTAATTGACGTCTAGAGACGTCATTAAGACGTTATTTGACGTTATTCTCCTACCAGAGAAGTTAATAAGCCGTAATGATCAGTTCGCGTTACATTTTTTTAAATTATTTTTTAGAGATTTATCGTTTATATTAAAAAAAACTATTCAATTAAATTTGTCTATAATGTGAGAAAATCGCGAAAGAGAAATAACGTACATATAACATTCAGGTTGCTAAAATATATAAATGCATTAATATATATGTATCAATATCATCACGGCAAACTGTTTCAACATTTCTTTCAATTTATTACACACGGTGCTATATCTTTGTGACTTTTATTCTACGAAAAATTAGCAATTAATTCTGCACTGAATAAATATAACACAAATGTATCAGTAGTGAGAAATAACATATTTTAAATATTAGAATTAAATAGGCAATAAGAGCCAAGCGTGGTTGCAATCGCTAAAATTTATTACATGTCAATAATGTCAATTACAGTTACGTACGTTTCGACCCCTTTTTTGGGTCATCCTCAGCGCGTTATCTACACATTATATAATACTAAAACTAAAACTAAATCGGGCCTTCCCTTTACTTTCCTTTAAGCCTCTGCGACGAGTCAATTTTTCATAAGAATTCCTTGGGCAGGTGTGCACTCCGAAGCCTTCCCAGGCATCTTAGTGAGTGATTTCCTGGTTTGAGCGCCAGGAAATTCGTTTGCAGATAATCAGTCATGATTAATGGAAAAGATACCTAAACAAATATTCAGAGCGACAACTACCCCAGGACTGTATGCATACAACACGTTATGCGATGTGTAACGCTACTTACATATAGTGCAGTCAATCGTCACATCGCAGTTACTCTCCTTACACGACTATTCGCGACAGCAAAGGAACGGACTGTGTCTCGTCAACGCTTAGACGAACAATGACACAACCGCTCTTACAATATTATTGCTGTACATAGAAGGGGAAATAGTCTTATTCGTCATATGATTTTTTAATTTATGTGTGTAATATAGCCATGTGTGCAATGTGTATGTGCGCAATAAAGTCATGTGTGCAATGTGTATGTGCGCAATAATGTCATGTGTGCAATCTGCATGTGTGCAATAAAGTCATGTGTGCAATGTGTTTGGTCATGTGCGCAAACGTACTTTCGTATTTTTAACTATTACATGTGCGCAATAATGCTTGTAGGCAATCGCTCTGTAGGCAATCGGGAATGTCGGCAAACGAAGCTGTAGGCAAAATGTTGTGATCAAACGAAGCTGTTGGCATTCGGGATTGTAGGCAAACGGAGCCTCCCATGGTAGCGTATCTTTCCGTGCTAGTTCGCAACGGCGCTAATAGGTTTATTTATTATTGATTTTATAACTTTCTTTTTTCAAATATTTTTGAAATATTATGAAATATTCTTAATTAAGAAAGATGCATGGTAGCGTATTTTTCCGTGCTAGTTCGCAACGGCGCTACTAGGTGGCGTATAATGGTAAGACTAACTTGTAAGTAAATTTCAGGTGGGGGCTAATATAAGCAGGCCTCCGGTGAAGCAAAATCATGAAATTTGCAAGACATGTCTTTGCTAGCAATACAACGCAAGGCTCACCCAACACTACTGCGATGATATAGATATACAAAATAATATTTTTCACAAGTACCTAAGATGTAAGATGTATATTTTTTAAATATTAAACAAATCTTTCAAACGTGTTTTTTTGCAACAATTATTGCTGATTGGGTTAAACATATTTATTTTGAAGCAATATTTCTAAAAAATTTTACAAATATTATTGAATAGTATTTATTTGCAATCTTTTAAAATATTTTACAAAATATTTTTTTGGCATGATCTGGCGGACATAGAAACATTCTAAAAATATTTTTGTGAATTATTTTAATCTTCCTAAAAAATATTTAAAAAATATTTTTAAATATTTTGTGCTATATGGGAGTGGATGAAGTGCAGGTAATTGGCCGGGAAGAATACAAAATGACGCTAGTCAGATTTAATAGATGGGAGGATAAAAAAGAAATAATGTCAAAGAGGAAAGAGATAGGAAGAGCAAGAAAGATATATATGGATGATGATCTGACGGCAACAGAGAGGCGGATACAAAAGCAGCTATGGAGTATAGTAAAGGCGGAGAGAGAGAAGGGGAAGAAAGCAACGGTAGGATATCAAAGAATATGGATAGACAATTGCGAAAAAAAATGGAATGAAAGCACCGAAATGCTAGAAAACAGAGATGTTTTTCAGAAAGAGTAGAGAAGAGTAAAGACTGGGAGAGGGAGAGAGGAAGAGTGAGAGAGGAGGGAGGAAGAAGAAAATGAGGCGGAAAAGAAGGGAGATTAAGGATATGCTTCTGGAATGTAGCGGGACTAATTAAGAAATGTGAGGAAACATGGGATTATTTGGAAAATTTTGATGTGATAGGACTAGTGGAAACATGGGTGGAGGAAGATAAATGGAGGAAGATTAAAAATAAACTGTCCAGTAAATTTATTTGGAATTGTATACCAGCGAAAAGAGAACACAGAAAAGGAAGAGCAAAAGGAGGGATAATAACAGCGGTTCAACAAGAATTTGAAATTTGTAGAGACTAGGGAGATTAGCGACAAAGTGGCAGAAATTAGAGTAGAATATAATGGAAACAAATGGAGAATAATCACGTTATACAGTCAAAAAGATGGAAAATACGATGGATATACTAAGGGAGAAGGTACAAGAAGAGGACGAAGAATGGTTGCTGGTAGGAGGTGATTTCAACGCGAGAACGGGAAGCAGAGGAGGACCGATGAATAAGGAGGAAGAGATAGAAAAGAGGAGCAAGACCAGAAATTTGGTAGATAAAATTGTAAATAGGGAAGGACGTATACTAATAGATAAAGTAGAAGAAAGAGGATGGGCGATATTAAACGGGAGTTTCGGAAGAGAAGGGGGATGGACTTATATAGGAGACTTGGGATCATCGGTTATAGACTATGTCCTACGGAATGATAGAGCAGGAGAAGAAATAAATATGGTGAAGAAGGAATCAGAACGGAATCGGATCATGTTCCGCTGGAGGCGGAGTTGACGGGACCAAAGGTGATGGAGACAGGTGGAAATAGAAAGAAATAGAATTAGAAAGAAGCGACTGGACAGAAGAAGGGAGGAAAGAATATCATGAGAAATGTGAAGGATAGGCGAGTACACAAACAGAAATAAAGGATATCTGGAAGGAGATAAAAGAAAAAGTAAAGAGCGCTATAACGAAGCATAAGAAAAGAATAATACCATGGAGATTAGGAAGAAGAGAATGGTATAATAAAGAATGGAAGGAAAGGAAAAGAAGATTGAGGAAATTGATGAGGAACTGGAAGAAGGGAAGGATCGGAAAAGAAGAGTATGTGAGGGAAAGAAAGGAGCACAAGGAATGGTTGTAAGGAGCAGAAGGAGAGGCAACGAAAGCGAAGAAGAAGAAAGGATAAGGAACATTAAAAACGAAGCGAAAGCTTGGAAGTATATAAATAAATAGGAAAAAGAAAAATGAAGGGATAAGCAAGGAGATACAAATAAAGGAGTGGAGTGACCACTTCATGAAAATGTTAGGAGGGACGGAGGAAAGAGTGGTGCTAGACATAGAAAACGAGGAAGAAGATGGCACGAGGACGAGAGTATAAAGGAACTCGAAGAAATATCGAGGGAGGAGGTGATTGAAAGTACTAAAGGAACTGAATATGGGAAAGGCAACAGGAGAGACGGGAATTGAGAACGAGGCGTGGAGATTTATGCAAAAGGATGTAGGTAAAGAATTCCTGAAGTTAATCAACAGAATCTGGAAAGGAGAGGGTATACCGGGAGATTGGAATAAAGGTATGATTAGTCCAATATACAAAAGAGGAGAGAGAAACGACCCAAAAAATTACCGAGGAGTTTACTCTAATGAATACGGCCGTATAAAATATATGCAAGTATCCTAAATGCCAGGTTGGAGAAAGAGATAGAGTCTAAGTTAAAGGAAGTGCAATTCGGGTTTAGAAGGAACAGAGGAAAGATGGATGCAGTATATACAGTAAACTATGTAGCGAATAAGGAGCTGAGTAAGAAAAGTGGAAAGGTTTTTGCATTCTTTGTGGATCTCAGGGCAGCTTTCGATAAAGTGGATAGAAGAAAACTGAATAAAATAATGAAGAAGATAGGAATTGAAGTTAACTTGAGGCGAAGAATAATGGAGACATACAAAGAAACGAGAAATGTAGTGAAGATAAGAGACAAGAAGACAGAGGAATTTTGGACAGTAAAGGGACTGAGACAGGGATGCCCGTTGAGCCCGAATCTATTCAATGTATACATCATGGATTTAGAGGAGGGAATGGAAAAAGGACATGCAGGAGGCCTTGTGATAGGGAAAAAAAAATTCTGGACAGTATCATACGCGGATGACATAGTGTTTAATGGCGACGAGAGAGGCGAAATTGAAGGAAATGATGAGAAGGTTCAAGAAGTAATTTGGAAGGAAAGGTTTGAGTTTGAGCCCAGAGAAATAAAAATAATAGTGTTCGAGAAAGCTAGGGAGAGAAGGAAGAAAAGGGTATGGAAATGGGGGGGAGGAGGACATAGAGGAGGTCAAAGAATAAAGTATCTAGGATATATACTACAGAAGAATGGAGGACGGATTCAGTCTTGAGACACGCTCCGAGACGGACGTGCCTGATTTACTCTCCTCGGGCGGAATGTACTCGAGTATCGTTCTTCTTATATATTTGCTATGTAATATTTTTCGCGACACTTATACTTTGTTCCGCTTTCTGCATTATATCCTGCTCCGCTTTCGCATTGTGAACGCTTGCACGTGGCATGGGGATGGCCCACTACGCACTTCTGCCGCCTTGTCTGTGATCGCCGAGGATATTTCGTGAGCTAACGAGCGAGATAACTATGTCTGTTTCCATTTCTCTCTTTACTTATATGCCTTACCTCTCTTGAAACATGCTCCAGATAATTCTTACTCCGTTTTGCTATAATATATTGAGTCTTTAGCTCTCATTCACCGATCCCATATTTATACTGATCTCTTTTCTTTTCCTTTTCTAATGTAAATTATAATCAGTCAACTATCATCACTTTTAGATTTATTCTGGAGTATTCTCTGGGACGCTCGTCGCGACGGAGCTGCTGACGGGCGCCCTGATTTTACTCCGGAATCGCCTTTATTGTTGAAATTCAATTTTATATTATACTTATACGTGTTGTTTTATTGTAACTGTTTCCACCTTCGGGATTTATTCTAGATACTGCGTCCATATCAGAACAGTTATTATTTATATATCTACCTGCCTTCTAATTATTATTCCAATATATTTATTATGTGTAGAGATTCTTTTCTTTTCACGTTATAATTACCGATTATCAGAATTATTTTTGCAATATTTTGAAACTTTTTTCATTTTTGCTTTATGTATGTTACTTGTAAGGTAGATGGCACTGCGTGCACCTTAGGAGAAGGAAGAGAGCAATGACCGACTACAGTCGTTGTGAATAAAGTTCAGTTCGCTTCCTACTTGCCACGAGTACACATCATTCATCCACATACACCTTACATGGCGCAGTCGGCAGTCAACGTAAGAAAGTGACTACGAGCTCAATTATAAAGGTGAAGTAACAAAGCGTTACAAGGAATGATGAAAATGAGCGACTACAGAGGCATTTCTCCGATGAGCATGTCAGGCAACGTCACCGAGAACTGGAAGACATGGCGATCCGGTTCGAAAACTACCTCGTGGCAACGGAAATTAATAAGAGAGAAGAAGCGACTCAGTGTGCTCAATTGCTGCACTATATTGGCGACGAAGGCTTTAAAATATACACGACCTTCACATTCTCAATAGAAGAGAGGGACAAAATTGCAATACTGTTCGAGAAGTTCGAGGCACACTTCCTACCGAAGGAGAATTTACCCTATGAGAGATACAAGTTTTTCTCTTATAGACAGCAACCCGGGCAGACTCTAGAGCAGTTCATCACGGAATTGAAACAGAGGGCCATGAAGTGCAAACTCGGCGAGCTACAAGACAGTCTCATCAAAACAATGATAATTTGCGGGGTTAACAACTCCACAATACGTGAACAGCTGCTCCAAAAAGACGAGTTAACTCTCGATAAGGCTATCGAGCAGTGTCTAATCATCGAGATGTCGAAAGCGAGAAGTGATGCAATTGAGGGGGCGCACACGAACGGAAATAGTGTAGACGCCATAAACCGGAGGAGAAGTCAGGGCTACCACCAGGGCGGAACGACACCGGCCGGTAAACAGCGACCTACCACAACGACCGGCGGCGGACACAACAAGCAAACGAAGATGATAACAGACTGTACAAAATGCGGAAGGACACACGCGCTAAACAATGCCCGGCGTTCGGAAAAAATGTAATGCGTGTCAAATTAAAAATCACTTCGCGTGTAAATGTCTTAAAAATAAGGATAAGGGTTAGTAAAGCGGAAAACAAAGTACATGAAGTAGAAGTAGGTAATCCGGAAGATTACATGTTTGTTGGCTCCATAGATGTCGATACGGTTGACTCAAAGGATAAGGTATGATGAGTGAATGGGCAACTAGCATTAAAATAAGAGACAAAGAGATAAAATTTAAAATGGATACGCGGATCTCGTGTAAACACTTTGCCGTTAAAGACATATAACGAATTAGGTTTTCCTAAAAATGTTTTAAAGAGAACCAATATAGTATTATCAGCGTATACTGGTGATTTACTTAAGGTCGTCGGAACGTGTGTCCTACCGTGCGTAGTCGGAAAAAAAAATTATAACCTCAATTCTTCGTGATAAACACAGAAAAAAAACCATTGCTGGGATTACTGACTTTAATTAAACTAAATTTAGTACAAAGAATAGATACAGTCGAGTCAGTAAATTTAAATATAAGAAATTAATTAGCGATAATAAGGAGTTATTTGCAGGTATCGGTTGCTTACAGAAACCATATCACATAGAGTTAAAAGAAAATGCAATACCCGTAGTCCATCAGGCGAGGAAAGTGCCAGTGCACATTAAAGAAAAATTAAAAGAACTCTAGATGCCTTAGAAAAACAAGGAATTATCGAGAAAGTCGATTATAGCACGGATTGGGTAAATAGCCTTGTCATTGTCAGAAAGCCTAACGGGGACTTGCGTATCTGTCTAGATCCACAAGATTTAAACAGAGTCATTAAGCGCATATACTGTCAAATTCCAACACTAGAGCAAATTACAACGAAATTCAAGGGGGCAAAGTACTTTAGCACTTTAGACGCAACAAAGGGGTTCTACCAGATAAAGTTAGATAAAGAAAGCTCAGATCTGTGCACGTTCGCAACACCCTTCGGGAAGTACAAATGGTTAAGAATGCCATATGGGTTATGCTCAGCCCCGGAAGTATTTCAGGAAAGTTACAGCTCAATTTTCAACACAGAGGGCTCAGAAACGTATATAGATGATATAATTGTTTGGGGAAAGACAAAAGAAGAACACGATAAAAGACTGTTACAAGTATTTCAGTTAGCAAAAGAAAATAACGTTACATTCAATTTAAGTAAATGCAAATTTGGAAGAACGGAAATCGAATACATGGGTCACATAATTACTGACAAGGGCATGTATCCTAATAGCAATAAAATTCGTGCTATAATGGAGTTTCAACAACCGGAAAATAAAAATGACGTTCAGAGATTGTTAGGTATGTTGACGTACGTAAGTAAGTTTGTAAAGGATTTTTCTGATAAAACTGCTCCGTTAAGAAATCTGATAAAGACAACGTAGAGTTTATTTGGTCGACTGAACATACGAAAGCTTTAAACGAAATTAAAAAAATTCTCTGTAGTCAGCCAGTCCTACAGTTCTTCGACAAAGATAAAGAGGACGGTTGTCTCAGTGGACGCTTCGAAAGCAGGGCTTGGAGCTGTCCTCATGCAAAATAAATTACCGTGTGCGTATGCATCAAAGGCGTTGACGGAAACTCAAACAAGGTACGCACAAATTGAAAAAGAATTACTTGCGATCTGTTTCGGTCTAACTAGATTTCACGAGTACGTATTCGGGAAAAAGGTAATAGTAGAGACAGACCACCAACCCCTGGTTTCGATATTTAAAAAGCCATTGTACAAATGTCCTGCTCGATTACAAAGAATGAGACTGCAGTTGCAGAAATATGATATAGATTTAAGATATAGACCGGGTAAAGAATTAGTGATTGCAGATGCATTGTCGAGAGCGTATGTCAAAGAGCACAATGTAGTAGAATGGGAAGAAGAAATTGATGCTCAAGTTTGTCTAATAACTAGTCAAATAAATGCAACTCCTAAAAAATTAGAAAAGTTAGTAGAAGAGACAAACAAAGATGACGAATTGGTTGAGCTCAAAAAAGTTATCCTAGCGGGCTGGCCCAAGAATACGAAGAAATTGTCGAGCAGCGTGAAAAGTTATAAACCATATCAAAGCGAATTAACTATTGCGGACGGTCTAATCTTTAAGGGTCAAAGCCTTGTAATTCCTCAAAGTCTGCGAAAAGAAATGGTGAACCGAGTTCATTATAGCCATTTAGGTGTAAATAAATGTCTCTCTATAGCCCAGGAGTCAATATTTTGGCCTGGAATGACAAATCAAATCAAACAAAAAGTCGCTGAATGTTCATTATGTCTAAGGTACGCGAAATCACAAAATAGAGAACCATTAAAATCTCACGAAATACCAAACTTACCTTGGAATAAAGTAGGCTGCGATATTTTTGAATTGAACGGTAAAAAATACTTTTTAATGATAGACTACTTCTCTAAATATCCGGAAATTGCCGAACTCGGAAGTAATATGACTAGTAATGCGATAATTAAAAGGATGAAATCCACATTTGCGAGACACGGCATACCCCGGACGGTGATATCTGACGGAGGAACTCAGTTCACTTCCAGAGAGTTTGAACAATTTGCAAAAGAATATGAGTTTGATCACATACCATCGTCCCCGACGTATGCACAGTCCAATGGAATGGCGGAAAGAAATATACAAACTATTAAAAAAATGTTTAAGAAAGCGTTAGAAGGGGAGTCGGACTTAGATCTTGCGTTGCTACACTATAGAAACACACCCATACTCGGGAATGTATCACCCGCGGAAGCGTTAATGTCTAGAAAACTTAGATCTAAGTTACCATGTACAAATGAAATGTTAAAACCTAAGGTCGCGACAAAACTAATGGCAGAAACTGTAGCTAAACTACAAAAAGACGAACAGAAATATTATGATGCGAGGAATGCGACGAAAATGCCACAGATACCAGACAATTCTTTTGTGTATGTTCAACGTAGTCCAAAGTCTAACTGGGTTCCTGCCATGGTTTTATGTCAGATGAGAGATAGGTCGTACAAAATCAAGCTTCAAAATGGCTCGATACTTGTTAGAAACAGAAGATTTTTAAAACCCGTTAAGAACCCGTCTGTATTAAACGCGACTTTTAAATCAGGAGTTTCTAAAAAAGCGGAGGAAAACATAGAACCAAGGATTTATATAGAAATAGTGGATAAGGAAGTCGTACCGAATCACATTGTGAACAACGAAGCCGAACTGGTGACTATCAGTAGCACCTCAAGCGAAGAGGAGTTCGAAGACTCGAGATGGAGTCAGAGAATACAGGATCAGATTCTGAGGTGGAAGCAGGAGACCAAACGGTAAGAACTGCGTCAGGCAGAGTAAGCAGACCACCTCAGAGACTGAAGCTGTAGGCAGAGGTGTCCACGCTCCATGTTCACATTATTATATTTTATTTTTATATTGTATTTTGATTAATTTGTATCTTGCATAACGCTTTATGTTTTGCCTACGACTAATCCTAAAAGGGGAGATGTAAGGTAGATGGCACTGCGTGCACCTTAGGAGAGGAAGAGAGCAATGACCGACTACAGTCGTTGTGAATAAAGTTCAGTTCGCTTCCTACTTGCCACGAGTACACATCATTCATCCACATACACCTTACAGTGCGTATTTGTGTATACATACATACTTTCATAACATTTTTTTAACACAAACATTTTTTTGTTTTTCTTGCAAATATATTATATTATATTATATTCGCTTCTTAAGGTAGTTCTCCGGTCCTTGTACTAGAGAAAATCGATTTTCTCTAGATTTTCTTGAAACTGTGAATATATAATTTACCAAATTTAGTAAAATTTGAAACTTTGAGGCTCAGTATCTTGATTTTTTATACCGCAAGAAGTACTGAAGTTTATACCACGCATAAAGCACACCTAAATTTACGTATATTCACAGTTTCAAGAAAATCTAGAGAAAATCGATTTTTTGTAGTACAAGAACCGGAGAACTTAAAAATACTCATACATGTTAAGTTTATTATTACCAGCACTGAATTATAAAATAAATTATTAGTGCCGACACGGCTCTGATATGTTAGTATTCTTGCAGTGATATATTGACGCCATAATAATATGTTAGACACATTAGTGGCAACGATTTCATTGAATAAGTAGCTTCTTCTTTAAAGTACCTGTACTTATAAACGTTGTCACAAATTGGATAATTTGATCTATTTCGACAAGTTTGGAGAGGTAAAAAATATTTGAATTTTTTAAATAATTTTGACGTTATGAGGGGCTCAGGACCAGAACAGGTTCTTGTATGTTTCAAATTCTCTTTAATTCCAAAATTATACGTTTATAGACGTTTCGGTCTTCATTGGAACCATTTTCAATATGTTACTAATAAAAACCAGATAAATATGTAGAGTTAAATCCTAACTGAAACTTTGTTACAATGTTAAAAACCAAATTTTTGCCGGTTTGTCAAAGAGTAAAATAAGTAAAATGAAACGGATGCCTGGTCACCTGCACAGTAAAACTGTTTTTAAATTCAAACCGACACAGTTCTCGAGTTCTTTATAAAAATAAAAGTTCTGCATTTGTTATATGAAAAAAACAAAAATGAAAAAAATTGTTAATTTTGCGACTCTAGCACGACGCTTCCCTCTCTAAGTACAAGAATACAATAAATATTACACCTTTTAACAGTTCCAGATTCCAGGTTGGGTAGTACTATTCGAGTTCCACCAATATGTGAAATTTCAAATATAAATGTAAACAATAACCATTTTTGTTTTTTACTATTTTAATATTAAACGCGGCACGATAACTCGAGAACTGTGAAAATATAGAAAAGTACTACTAGAACTGTAATTTTTATTTTGATATTAATAGAATGTCAGCTTCACAGATCTCTATTTTATAGTAGGTTCTCTCCTGAAAAATTAAATATCCCGAAAGATTTCTTAAGAAAAAATTTACTAGTAATATTTTACTAGTACATTTATTACATTTATTCCATTTATTACATTTATTACATTTACATTTATTCTATTTCAGGAAATACTCGTTTGGAAAAGTGGTCTGCCAGTTCTATCCGTCGTGCCGGTTTGTGTGCAGATCACTTCAGTGACAATTCTTTCAAGGGAAAAGGTAAGAAAACATTAAAACGCGGCGCAGTTCCTCTTTCTTTCAGGAATATAACTTTACCTGAAGAAAGCAATGATGGAGACAATGATATGACAATGATGGACACAAATATGATGGAGAGCATGCCTATACCGGTAAAGGTGACTGAAAATGAAAATGTATTAAATGAGACAGAAACAAGAGAAAATAACGAAAACGCTACAAGGCCAACAACATCAACGAATGTTGAAAAAGATAAAAATGAAATAACGAAGGATTTAGTTCAACGGCCACCATTGCGAACCTACCAGACACCGAAACTATATTTTAATATATCAGAAGAAGAAGATAATATGGAATGGATACATGAAGAGCCAATGTACAAAAAAGTTTCGGCGCACACAAAGATCATAGAAAAGGAAATTACAGAAAAGGAAAAAAAAGATAAGGACAGTAATGCACAAATAATAATTAAATCTTTAACAAATAAAAATATGCGTCTACGCCAGACAGTAAAAACGTTAAAATTACGTTTACAAAGATGCAATCGACGAATGCCCGTAAAACGTACAAAGCCAAAATAAAATCATACAAGAAGTGATGGCAAAGAAAAAATTGCATCCCGTTGCGAAAACAATGATAAATTTGCAATTACATACGCCAAACGCGCCATATACAGGAGAAGAAAAAAATATTTCAAAGCAACTGTATTATTATTCAGCTTCTGCACTGCGTGGTTTACGAAAGGCAGGCTGCAATTTTCCCGCGGAAAGAACTATTCAAAGATGGAACGAAGAATATAATATGATACCAGGATTTTGCGATTTTATATTTCGTAAATTGGAGGAGAAAATTTCCAAGATACCTGTAGAAGAAAGAGTATGTGCTTTGAAGTGGGATGAAATGTCCATAAAATCGTTACAAGAATATTCACCCTATTTAGATCAAATAGAAGGACTTAAAGACCTAGGGCCTTTAGGAAGAACACATGAGGATGCAAAACACGTATTCGTATTTTGTTTGGACAGCATAAACGCACGTCATCCATGGCGTCAACCATTAGCATATTTTCTTCCTGGTACAGGTATGAAAGCCGAAGAAATAATATCATTATTAAAAGAATGTTTAGATAAACTGATTAAAACGGGTGCTGATGTGCAACTCGTTACATGCGATCAAGGTTCAAGTAATCAGAGTGCTTATGTAAAACTTGGCGTAAACTCGGATAAACCATTTTTTATTCATAATGGAAAAAAGTATTATGCACTGTTTGATTTTCCACATTTAGGGCCGGTTGTTCCAACCTATTGGTAAGCTACCTGATAGTTAAATCATATGTCTATCTTTGTCCAATGTAAAAGATAAACAAAGACGTACATATGATTTAACTATTAGGTAGTTTACCAATAGGCTGGAACAACCAGCCCTTAGTAAAAAGATTGGCGAGCTATCTGAGGAAACACAAGTATTTGTATCGCGATGGAAAAGTAATCGCATCATTCGACGATTTCGAAAATACATGGACCATTGATAATGCCAATAAAGGAGGTTCCAATTTATTGTCTCATATCACAAAAGCACATATTCGCCCCAATTCTTTTGAAACAATGAATGTGAAAAGAGCCTTTCAATTATTCAATTATACGTTTGCATCCGCAATAAAAACTGCTGGTAATGCTAAAGTATTACGGACAGATACGTGGGATGCAACGGCTGATTTTACAGAAAATCTGAATAAAGTAATAGATGCTTGCAATTCTTACAGTCTAAAAGTTACACATGGCGGAAAACGACCATTGTCTCCCAAAAATCCTGACGTTGAATTGTTATTAACAGACTTTCTGAAATGTTGCTCAACATGGTCTACATCGCGGGACAAAGTATCAAAAATTCCTTGTTTAAAAGGATTTATTTTAACTGTACAAGCTATACTTGAAGTATATAAAGAACTCACAAGGCGATATAAAAATTTTGAACTTGCAACAGGATTATGTAACCAAGACTCGGTTGAACATTTATTCTTTAAATTAAGACAACGCGGAGGATTTAATCCCAACCCCACAGCAAGAATGATCCGACTTTCTCTGAGACATATAATATCTACGGGATATATTCCAACAACTGATAAAGGTAATGTTCAATGCCTTGAAGCTGAGTCTCTTATTAATTCACCGAGTCATCTTGTTAAAACGTTAGAAAATTCATTGAATGCAAATCATACTGTCATACAGTAGTGACGGTAATTCTGAAGATGAAACATTTATGGAAGATTTGCAACTTCTTGCAGAATACGATAATTTGGAAAATGCAGAAAACGTTGAGGCACTAAATATATATGATCAAAATGCTGTTGCATTTTTTGCTGGATATATAGCGCGACGAAGCGTAGGAAAAACGAAGTGCGATAATTGTCGTCATTGCATGATGAAAACGCCAATGGAAAACGCAACTGAAAATGAGATGTACATAGAATTTCAAGAATATCCAAATGCAGACGAAGATACTCCTGCAGTAACGAAATTGGTACGACCGACAGATCTTTTTACAAAAGTGGTCCAAACGCAATTAATGACATTCAATCGTGTATAGCTACATTATTGGCCATCAAAGCAAATTCTAGAAAAGATAACGAATAAATGTATAAATGCAACAAATGAGAAACACTGTGAATGGCTAGACAAAAATAATGCATGCTACAATCATCGACTGCAAGCGTTGCGATTTATGACGAAGGTAAAATTGTACTCTCGCACGAGATATAACAATCGTGCTATAAAAAAAGGCAATACCCGCAGAAAAATGTAATTTGTTAAAGTAATTTGTTAAACAAATAAGAAATAATTACAAGATTGTAGCAAGATAGAATAAAAAAACTGCAATACATAAGCGTAAAAAAGTAAGCAATAAAATAACATAGAACGCAGAATCATTTTAAAATATAATGTAAATAATGCTTTTTACATATTAATTTTGTTGAAAATATAAAATACAATACTTTTTTAAATCTATTATTGTTTTATTGCATCTTATCGTTCCGTCATTATGGACAAAAATACTTTCTACATTGTATCATGACATTGCATCCATTATGTCTCAATAGAGGCATATATGTTTGCAAGTTATGTTACTTTGCAACGCGTATGAATTTCCAGTAATGATAAAAATAAGCATAAATTTTTCAATTTCATATAGAAGACGCAATCGCAATTGAAATAATTGCATAAATCGTAGACTAGCAGGTCTTGTCACGGAATATATAAAAAGTTGTAATATGTGATCATGCTACGAAATTGTAAAATCATGCATTTTCTTGTTATCAATGATGCGTAATAAGATGCAAATTATAATAAAGATTTAAAAAAGTACATTTAGATTATTATATATATGCCTGCATATTTATTATATATGCTTAACATAAGCATAGTAAGTGTTGCGCACGTTATTCTATAACTATAATAACTAAACTATTAAAAATATTACTACTAAAAGTATTACTAAAACTAAAAAGTAACGTACACACGCATTATATATCAATGATTTTCATAAATCATTCGCAATAACAAACGTCGTAAAATATAAATATGAGAAAAAAGACGTCAAAAATAGAACTGATATTTTTATTAAAGGAAACCTACATTTATGTATATTTTCCCGTGATGAAACCTGTTGGGGATTCCAGCGATGATTACTGTTAAAATTTATAATTTTCCGTTAAGCGTACTTGTCACAATATGTATGTATAGATTGAGAAACGCCGAGAGGCCCGAAGACAGTTATTGACACGCGCCTGAATTCGACAAGCGCCAATTAGAGCGCGGTACAGCGCTAATCCCCGCCAGAAAATGGTTTTCTGAAAAGAGAGTCAGAGTCGTCCGAACACTTCACAGAGACACATCGTCGATTACAAGCAATTACAAACGATTCGAGAAAAGCTAAGTCCGCGCTTCAACGGTTCGACCTCGGTGCGCCAGGCCGCTCTGTGCTCTCGCGTTAGGCGCGTAACTCTACGTGACCGTTCTTTCGGCTCCTCGCGCCGTGCGTGCACTTAATCGAAACGAGAAAGGCGGTGCAAATTGTAATTGAAGTGTTAATTCAAAGGACTCCTTTGCGATCCGTCAGAAGGACAATTGCTAGGCCAGTGGTGCCTCCGCCTCAAGTGTATCGGCCTTTCTACAATCCGAACAGTCAATTCTTTCTACAATCCGAACAATTAATAAAGGTGTTAATTTATAAACGCTGTCCCTTTATTTCTGCGAGATCTTTCGAATCGACAAGCCTTGTCCGTTGCCTTTGTTCGGCAGTCGCGCTCGTCAACATCAACGGTCACTGAGTTCAAAGTGTGACCTCCGGTGGAAAAACAAAGCAGAGCCGCACGTGATCTCTCGCGTCTTCTCTGGACGGATCCGGCAGTTCGTTCGGCGGCAACTCAGTGCGCGCCCGAACAAAACCTGTTAGTCGAAGATTTATGCAATTATTTCTGTGATTGTGGTCTTTACGTCATGCTCATTAACAACAACACAAAGTATTGAAATAAAACTTCTAAGTTTAAATCTTTTTTCTGCGTTTTCTGATAAATTTTTTTTTAAATGCGTTCTATGTTTAGATTGCACATCAGCTAAATATAAATGGTTTATATTAGCATAGCCTTAAAAAATGGGGAGGAGTTTTTAGTGGGTGCAAGCCCCACACTTCCTTGCCGGATGGCCGACGCGGGTGTGCGTCAGGCATTTTCCCCTCCCTGCTAAAAAAAAAAAAATTGCGTGTACATACATCGTCGCGTTAGAAACAGTATAATATATAAGTGTCACAGTAGTACTATAAGTAATAATGAGTAACAGTTATAGCGAGTTACATTTAATAAAATTATTTTCGATTCGTTGTCGTAAATCGTTTATTATAATATAATTGAGAAATTTATACATGTGTATCCCGGTGTATATAAAAAATGTTAAATGTAGAATTTGCATAAAATTCTAAAGCGTGTCGGTCTTAAAACACAGCTAGTACGTGAGCGAGCGAGAAGGTATAAGAGCAAGCGAGTCGTCAATAAGAGCGAGTAGGACAGTAACAGGAGTGAGCGAGATAAGAACAACGGCGCGCAAGGAAAAGACTCGATGCTCGATCCTCGATCAGATCCCCACCCCCGAGCCTTCTGCATGTGTTATTCTCATCTCGCTCACTCCAATTACCGTCTCGCTCGCTCTTATTGTCATCTCGCTCACTCTTATACCTTCTCGCTCGCTCACATAACAAAAAATCAATAACTTTGCGTTACCGACATTAGCACGGAACGCAACCTAAATCGTGCACGTATGTGTTATCCCGTGGCCCAAACGGGGACATTGGCTACGTAGTTCATGTGCACGTTTTACATCGTTCCCAGAGGGCGTATCGCGTTCGCGGATCACCTAAAACCGGGCCGTGTCGTCTCTCATTCTTCTCTCTGACAATGCAATGATCAGGCTAAAAATAAAATAGAAATAAAAAGAACGGGAAAAATTAAGTTAAATGAAAATTGTAGACTGACTATGACAGACGTAACACTACGAACAAAAAACTAAAAAACATTAAATATATACAAATGAATTTACCACAGTTTAATTTTACATTTAAAACAATAAATAAAAATAATAAACTCTTTTTTCGCCAGTATAGAATAACAATTAAAGTACTCTTAAATCGACTGTGACTGGCAATATATAATAAAAATATTGAAGATAGCGGAAAATCAGGAACAGGATTACGACTGAGTAGGAACCTGTAATTAATGATCCCGCAGAACTAACAAAACTAAGCCTAAACCTAGAAGAAATAAACGAGGAATTAGAAAACAACCAAGTCAGCAACTTTTCTAACAAATATGTAATATATCCCGTGGGTTCCGTGTCCATAGTTGTAATTATAATAGGGATCGTAATTACTGTCATATGGGTAGTAAAGAAAAGAACGAAGAAACACACGCAACGCGACTTCCAAATGCAACTTGGAAAATAAAGTATAAGATAATGTAACCTTCATGGAAAAAGAAAATAATACCCTGTATAAAACAGATATTGATGAAAAATTTCATACCTCATTTTTTCTTTTTTCACGGGGGAAGGGATGTTGTGAGGAAGTCGAGATGGTTTAATTGCAACACCGAGCTGTCAGCGCAAGTTTCGGTAATTGCATCATATGCTTTAGGTGGCATTTCGAGGATCACCAGGTCGCTTGGCCACGGACCGATGCAACCTGATCCTGGAAACAAAAGCGCTGACAGCCGGGTGTCGACACCAACTCGGAAGTTGGCGATGTGGCAATAAACTTGGGCGCGATAAAAAGCCCGCCCTTGCGATAGGCGGGAGGCAGTCTAAATCGAAACGCGTATCGGGATCTGTGCGTAAATGTTATCGCGATCTACCCGCAAGTCAGGGTACTTGAATAATCCAAAACGAGTGTAACTAAGAATCAATTTTATTAATAAAACAAGCAAGTGTTAAGACATCTCGCAAGTGTTGTCCTTATTCCCTGCGGATTGACGAACCCCGGTGCCGGCCCTGAGATCCCTTTTACGGCACGACACGACAAAGTCTACCCGCATATGGGGGCAAGATGACGAAAACGACACGTTCTTAAAAAATGTAAATTTTTAAAATTCTAATTTCTTTAGAGTTTTTAAATTTTTACAGTTTTTATAAAACATTTTAGTGAATCTAAAAAACATAGATCATTATTTTTACATTTTTACGGAGGAAAAATTGGCAAACCTTAAGGTCGTCATCTTACCCCCCTTTCTCCTACTCAATGGTACCAATGTTACATTTATTATGTGAGTAACTTGAATGTTTAATACACTTGTTAATGTTATTTCACCAAATCATTTACATGATACTGACATAATTTTTTCTTTAATTAACCTAAAAATTTTGCCGATGTTATAATTATTTCTTTTCTTTAGATCTATTTTTCTATATAATTCTGACTTCTATTTTAACTCTTTGAGGAGGGAAACTTTCTAACAAAGTAACTTATGGAAGACTATTTTTTCTAAGGGTTTTCGGGATCACTGAATTTGATTCTGACCTCAAAATTCTAAAATTCAAAATGGTGGATTTAGTACATATGGCAGACCAAATTTCAAAAAAATAATTTGATTATCGTGAGACTCGGTTTTAAGGTAACATAGGATTGCTAATTTTAATGTATTCTGAAAATGTCAAAACTCAAAAGGGTAGTAACCTCCAAAAAAAGAAGAACCATAGACTTAGGAAGAGATAGAGCGTACAGCACTATGGACAAGGGAGATCTAGAAATTAACGCGAGGGAAAATAACAGGTAAATTCGACAAACTTCAGTTAGACCCGGAAACATTCGGACGCTCGACAGCACACGGATGTGCCAACCAAAGCGAAGGCACATCCATGTCACAGTATACTGTGTCCGTGTGCTATCGAACGTCCGAATGTTTCCAAGTCTAACCGAAGTCTGTCGAGTTTACTCGTTATTTCCCTTCACCGCGTTTTCCAGGATCTTATACTTAATAGTCTATATCTAATCTGAAGATGAGCGTGGCCTAGTAGACAGCGCACTGGTCTATTGAGCCAAAGGTCCCGGGTTCGATTCCCGGTAGAGATAGAAAAATTATATTCGCTCGTTCTCCTCTCGGAAAGCAATGGCAAACCACCGAGAGTATGTCTTGCCAAGAAAACTTAAAAAAACAAATATATAATATATATATATATATATATATATATATATATATATATATATATATATATATATATATATATATATCACCATATATATATATATATATATATAGCCGTTCGGAATCGGCGTTAAACTGTAGGTTCCTTATACAATGTGTATAATCCACGTGCGCAACACATGTGCAGTATATGAAGAGAAGTCACCACGCTCGGGCACGAGTAATAGGATTGAGGATGATGATACTTAATAGTACAAATGTTACATTTATGTGAGTAACTACTTGAATAAACTTTAAATATTTAACTGTTTGCATAGCACTGACAAGCTTTAAATAAAGTAAAACTGGAATACTTTGTAAACTATATAGTAACATTGTAACATTTGGTGTTATTTAGCAATGTTAAAATTTTCCTAAAACCTAGTTGTACAATAATAAAATCTTTTTTTTTTTTGAAATTTTTGCTATATTGAGTTCACTATTTTGCATTTTTTATTTTAAAGATAAATAAAGCATTATTAAATTATCCTAATAGGCAAAATTCCATGAAAAACGAGTGACAGTTTACAAAATAAAAAAGTAGTTGCCGTCCTCAAGAGTTAGAGAATGAAATGCTGCAAATCATTTGTCTTATGGAAAGCTAATAATGTAAACATATCAATGCTTCTATAATTTACATAATCCTTAAAATCATATTTGTGAATCTTTATTAGTAACAACGTAACAATAATTATTGTAATGCCAGCACAAATTAGCGTTTCATCAGTATTTAGCATATACAATTTTAAATGTTACTAAAACATATTACTGGAGCCGTGTAAACATGATCATTGATCTTAAAAATTTAAGATTATATTATACATCTAAATCTATAACAATTAAACAGAAAATCATGATGCTGAAAATACATGATAAAATCTCTATTTAGTTGTCTTCTTTTACTTTCTACCATGTTAGAATAAAAAATGTATACCGATTATGATAACTATATACAGCTCAGAATTAAAACTTAATTTATTTATGATCTATAAATACCATCAAAATTTTTGAGCTCGTCATTATTTCTCATTTTGGGCAGTTCCCAATTATTAGGGGAGACCGGGGCGAAGTCGTCACCATTTTGTCGGTGCCGATTTTTAACGTTTGTCTCGATAAGAATCACAACATAGCACATAACCTCGTTAAACTCCGTTAATCACGTGGGCACCATAAGCAGCGTTTACAGTAATTGTATTACGCGCCTCTTCCTCGAGATCATATGTAGTTTCCCTACTATGCACCGATGTAGCCACCTTTTTCAAAGTTAAAAAACTTTCTATCTTCCGCTTCCTTCCGCTTCCGAGACGGCTGGTCTAGTGGGTAGAGGCGCCAGATTCGTAATCTGGAGAACCGGGTTCGAATTCCGCTATTAGGCTGATGAGGATTTTTCTCAGCAAAACGCTGCCCCCCCATCTAGCGGATAGATCTCGAATGGATACAATATTCCCAGATGGAAGACTGGGCTCCTCTTTCGGAAGAGACGTTAAACCGTTGGTCCAAAGGAGGAAATAGGAATGCATAATTAGAAAAACGAAAATCTATTCCTGATACGGCCTGACGGAAAAGCTCAAAACAAAGGTTTTGCAGCAATCGTCAAAGGACTTAAAGAGTGGCGCTAAAGACCAGTCTTGGAATAAAAATTCAAAAAACTCGCGGGGCCCGTCTCGCTGGAATCGATACAAGTCGCACGGTCAATCGAAGGCGAGCGGGCAGAGGCGGACATACAACCAGCGACAGAACTCGTCCTCTCAGGGTCGCAATACCTATCGGAAGCCGGACCAAGTACCAGCAAAGAAAGATTAGAAGTAAGTAAGGTTGCAGGTAGACTGGCACAATTTAAGAGTCAATGGTCGTGGTTAACTTCGGATTCAACCATCCTGAGCTGGGTTTCGGGATATAAAATACCGTTTTCATCAAAGGTGAGACAGCCCAGATGGCCAAAGAACCACAATGGTCCGAACAGGAAAGACTACAGATTCGAGAACAAATTACGCAGCTCTTACAGAAGCAAGTCATCACAAAGTGTCAGCCGGTATCGGATCAATTTGTTTCAAAAATTTTTCTTGTTCCTAAACCGAATGGGTCTTATAGATTAATCCTTAATTTGAAAGAACTTAATAAGTTTATCGATACTGAACATTTTAAATTAGAAGACGGAAAAACGGTCAAACGAATATTACATAAAGGTTATTTTATGGCATCAATTGACTTGAAAGACGCGTACTATACAATTCGCATTGCTAGATCAGATAGGAAATATCTAAGGTTCTTGTTTGAAGATGTCCTTTATGAATTTAAGTGTTTACCCTTCGGGTTAAGCACAGCTCCGTACACTTTTACAAAAATTATGAAACCAGTGATTTCCTATTTAAGAGAATTGGGCTATTTTTCCGTTATTTATTTGGACGACTTGTTTCTTCTAGGCAAATTACATGCGGTATGTTTAGAAAATGTACGAATAACATGTACCCTTTTGGAGTCGTTAGGATTCATAATAAATAGAGAAAAGAGCAAAATGGAGCCAGGGACTAGATGTAGATTTCTTGGTTTTGAATATGATACGACTACAATGGACATTGAGTTACCAGAAGAGAAGAAAGAAAAAATAAGTAAACAGCTTCAAAAATTCAGCTTAGCTACATGTTGTCCTATTCGAGATTTTGCTAGGTTGATAGGAACCATAGGTTCATGTTGTACAGCGTTGAAATTTGGTTGGGTACACATGAAGGATTTTGAACGAGAAAAGTTTATTGCGCTACGAAGAAACAAGGGCAATTTTGAAGCTCGCATGGAACTAAATGACGAGTTAAGGGAAGATTTTAACTGGTGCAAAGTACATATTAATGCTGCAAAATGTCTGATTAAGAGTTTTAAACCTGTTCTAAAAATATTCTCAGATGCATCATTCTCAGGCTGGGGTGCTTTTTGCCAAGGCCAACGCGCTCACGGATATTGGAATGATGAAGAAAAGAAATGTCATATTAATTATCTCGAATTATTAGCAGCGTTTTTTGGTCTTAAATGTTTCGCGTCAAAAATCAGTAGTAGCGATATCTTGTTACGTATTGATAATACAACTGCGATCGCGTATATAAACAAGATGGGCGGAATTCAGTTTAAAAAATTGAGCAAGTTGGCAAAACAGATCTGGGGATGGTGCGAAGAGAAGGACCTTTGGATTTTCGCATCATACATACAATCCAAAGAGAATGTCGAGGCAGATTTCGAGTCAAGAAGCCTTGAGCCTTGAGCCAGAAACGGAGTTTGCATTATCAAATACAGCGTTCCAAAAGATAGCACAGAGGTTTGGGACACCAGATATTGACTTATTTGCATCTCGAACAAATGCGAAATGTTCACATCGAGGTTCACATTATATCTCGTGGGTAAGAGACCCAGAGGCGATAGCTATCAACGCGTTTACAATTGACTGGAAAGCATTTTATTTTTACGCATTTCCTCCGTTCTCGATTATTCTTCGAGTTTTGGAAAAGATGAGGGCGGAAGATTCGAGAGGTATCGTGGTTGTCCCTAACTGGCCGGCTCAGGCATGGTACATGTCAATGTTGGACTCTGAACCTCTTTATTTGAAACCAAATAAATATCTGTTGTGCTCTATCGATAGGAGGCCGCATCCTCTTTGGAAAAGGATTACCCTGGTTGCCGGGATGCTGTCAGGAAAGCGTTTGAACTAAGAGAGGTACCAATAGAGACGACGAGCATCATGCTGTCATCACTGACGGAGTCCTCGATTAAGCAATATGACTCTTTTCTCAAAAAATGGTGGAAATTCTGTAAAGGCAATAACGTTAATCCATTTAAAGGAACATTAACAGAGGTCCTAAAATTTTTAACAGAAGAGTTCCAAGAAGGTAGAGCCTCTTATGGTACACTCAACAGTTGTAGATCTGCAATAGCTTTATTACGGGGTCCAGAAGTGGGAGAAGATGCGAGAATAAAGAGATTTTTTAAGGGAGTTGGAAAGTTGCGACCCAGTATGCCAAGATATGATACTACGTGGGATCCTAAAGTGGTATTGGATCATGTGAGTAGCTGGGGTGCCAATAATGATATGATATTAGAAAAACTATCTTTAAAATTGGTAACGCTGCTCGCTCTCACTACTGGACAACGTATGCAGACACTCGAACTAATAAATATAAAAAACATTTATAGACTAGAAGATGTTATTGAAATTAGGATTCCCGACAGGGTTAAGACTTCAAAGCTTAACAAACCACAACCAGTATTAATTGTTTCGTTTTATCGCGGTAATTTGAACTTATGCGTTGTTTCTACATTGGAAATATATCTTAAAAAGACAAAGGATTTACGAGGATTAAAAACAAAATTGTTTATTTCGTTTAAGAAACCATTCAAATCGGTATCTAGCCAGACCTTAAGTCGTTGAATTAAAAATACTCTTAATAGTAGTGGAGTGGACACGAATATATTTAGCGCATATAGTATCCGCCATGCCTCAACGTCAGCCGCTAAGCGAAGTGGCGTAAATATAGACGCGATTAAAAAGGCAGCGGAATGGTCAGAAAAGTCAGAGATATTCGCACGATTTTATAATCGAAATATTGTGTCATCTAAGGATGCTTTTGCTAAAACCATCCTCAATATTGCAAGTTAATTATATAAAACTATTAGTTATGTAATATTCTTTAATTAAAAAATGTATACGCTAAATGTGATTAAAATACATATAATTTTGTTTAATTCACGAAATCTCGGGCATAATCTTTCTGCCGTAACAACTTTAAACATCTACATATGATCTCGAGGAAGAGGCGCGTAATACAATTAAATGATTAAACGAACTTACCTGTAAGTGAAGTTCTATCATAATTGTATGAAGCGTCTCTTCCGAAGAGATCAGTCCCACCCATTATACACTCTAACATTGTTAGAGTCCCTATATGTTACGGCAGCACTTTGAATAAATGACCAAAGGAACCGGAAGGAAGCGGAAGATGAAAAGTTTTTAACTTTGAAATGATGGCAACATCGGTGCATAGTAGGGAAACTACATATGATCTCTTCGGAAGAGGCGCTTCATACAATTATGATAGAACTTTACTTACAGGTAAGTTTGTTTAATCATTTAATAATAGCGAGTTCATACAACACACAGATTTCGAGATAATTGCAATGACGACTCCGCCCCGGTAACGACTTTGCTCCGGTCTCCTCTACTTCTTGATACTGTTTCGCATTGATTTTATTATGTGAATATTAATCGTTGATCGTATATTATTCTGATATATTAATGTTATGTGATATACTAATGTTTGTGATAACTAATGTTGTGAGATACACTAATGCTATGTGTTATACTAATGTTTTATGCAATAGTCGATTGCACCGTTGTCATGATTAATTTATTATTTTTTTTCATTAATCTTATAATGAAAAGTTAGAGTTAAAATGTTGGAATAAATTGTAACAGGCCTACTTGATGTGTTATACAATTAATTTATCAAGATTGCTGGTGCAACTGGTACTAATTGTAAGGCTATCGCAATTAATAGGCACAGATAATGAGCTATTATACGATCCTACGGGCATATGTTAACTGCAGTCGTAGAATGATCGATGATAATGCAACTATATGCAATGCCTAATAGCAAAAGTTATTGAAGTCGAGAAAGCAGTTACGACGAAAAATTGTATTCCTGAAGAAAATAATTCGCGTCAGGACTCTTGTAAGATGTGCAAGAGCTATGTCCGCTCTTGTTAGCTTTCCTTTTTTCCTCTGTCATCGTCTTCTTCGCTTTGTAGGGACGCAGTATTAGCATAGTTTCCTTAGATTCCTCTTGAACACGTATCTTTGATCTCCATGATTGTTCGTCCAGCTCTTTATTTTGATTCTCCACTATTGTTTCATCGCGAGCATGTTTCTCCTCTATAATAAGGTAAGGATAAACATTTCTAACATTTTTCTTGTATATATAAAAATACCGTTAAAAAATCTCGTTATTAAATATTATTACAATCGCTTATATATTTTTTATTCTTTGTTTTCCCTCAATCTCCACTTTTATTCCACTTTTATCTAACGGTACTTACATAGAATGAACATGTTATACAGGGTAATTCAAAACAACCATATTGTCCTGTAAATGTCAGATTCCTGACTCGATTCTGAAACAATTTTTCCTGTAGCTTTGCCGAAGCTTAGTTTTCGAGTTATAAAAGATAGTTACCTTATTTACGGGCCGAGTACAGGAGGTAAGCGCGACAGCTGATTGCGATAATTATGCAGAGATACGGACCATCCTCTGATGACCTTGACCTTGATATATGTTGTCGAAGTCACTCTTATGAGTGACTTCCAGAAGGTCTTAGCCGTCGGTCATTGCTTATTAAAAAGTTATTAACAAAAAAGTTGAAAAATATAGCAGTTATTTTGAGTATTGACAGCCATAACAACTAATACGTATATAAAAATAGTACACCCTGGTGGAAAAAGTCTCAGAATTTTTCATATTATTTATCAGAATTTCTTTGAATTTTATTATTTTTTTCAAAATTTTTATAAGAATTTTATAATAAACATTTTTCAGAAAAACTCAGACAAAAATTGAAGAATTCTAAGAATAAGAATGGAACGTTTTTCAGAAAAATTCAGACAAAAATTGAAAAAGGGCCTAGGGGGATAAGCACGTAAAAGTTACCCCCGCATAGGGCGGTATTCATAATCGGATCTTATATCTAAGATCATCTTAAGTCTGATCAAAAGCAGTCTTAAGACTCCGTCCAGCCAATCAAATAATCGTATTAGCAACTTAAGACATTACATAAGACAATCTTGAAATAAGATTCGACTATAAATATGGGCTACTTAATATTTATATGCGGTTATCTACCTTATAATTAGTTATTTATTAACGCGAGAGTAAGAGTTGGCCCATGGATTATATAATCGCAAAGGGGTAGAAAGGAAGGAGACACTTTTTCATTATAACAATATATTTACATATGTACATGTGTTAGTTGTGTCTGTGTAAATAATTGCATTTATCCGACGTTGATTAATCTTGACTTCAGTGAGGATGAACGTCGGTGATGAAGGGACGTTGTGTTGGCGTTTAGGTCCGGGGTGCCAAGCTTCGGCGAGTCGATGAGCGTCTTTGCGCTTAAGACCGGTAAGCGTCAATGCGCTACTGCTGGGGGGCGTCTGTGCGCCGTGGTAGTCGGCGGGCGACTGTGCGTCACTACCGAGGGCGTCCAAACGCCTAGGTGTCAGCGAGCGTCCACGCGCTGCTGCCGGAGGCGTCTGTACGCCGAGGAAGTCGGCGGGCGACTGTGCGCGACTGTCGAGGGCGTCCGTGCGCTTACGAGTTAGCGTCCAAGCGCCACTGCCGAGGGCATCTGTGCACCTGAGAGGTCGGCGAGCGTCACGACCGTGCGCCGAGGAAGTCGGCGGGCGTCTGTGCGCCACTGCTGAGGGCGTCTGTGCGCCGAGGAAGTCGGCGGGCGACTATGCGCCACTGCCGAGGGCGTCCAAACGCCTAGGTGTCAGCGAGCGTCCACGCGCTGCTGCCGGAGGCGTCTGTACGCCGAGGAAGTCGGCGGGCGACTGTGCGCCACTGTCGAGGGCGTCCGTGCGCTTACGAGTTAGCGAGCGTCCAAGCTCTACTGCCGAGGGCATCTGTGCACCTGGGAGTCAGCGAGCGTCCACGCGCTACTGCCGAACGGCGACCAAGTGCCTCGAGAGGTAAACCTCTTCAAAAGACAAAGTACATCCGTTATTTGGGTTTTTGTGGGCGGCTAGCGCCCAAGGAGATCTGGTTTGGCCTCGTAGAGGGTCTTCTTGTATACAGGTCGTGGTTGAATTTGAAGTACGCGAAACGGTACAGGCGATACAGCGCCTAGCGGCGTTGATGCAAAGTAGCCGCCGGTAATACAGATACCGTAGAGTTACCGCGCGTGTACCATAAGTGGCCTAGATCGCCTTATCCCCTTCGTTGTTTTAAAATCGAGATTTGAAATCGTACTGTCTTTCGTGACATTCTGCCACTTCGAGTTGTGGTTTACGTAGGTGGAACATCTGCTGTATCTTGTGATGGCTAAAGTGTTTCACGAGGTTTATCGTTTGATTCTTGTTCTGCCAAGATGTAGGCTTTAGGTGGTCTATAGTTACGTGGACGGTTCTGCCGTTAATTCGTAACTTATAAACTTTCTCGCGTTTGCTGAGGACTTTGTAAGGGCCGTCAAAAGTAGGTTGCAGAGCCCGCGTTGGTGCATCGTGCCTGAGGAACACGTGAGTTGTGTTTGCCAGATCTTTGTGCTGGAATATAGCAGGCGACTCGTGTCTTTTGATTGGTTGTGGCGATAAGAATCGTTTTTCTAAATCTCAATAAGAAGTCACTTGTTTCATTGGCTTGAGTAGTTTCTTGTAGAAACTCTCCCGGAAGTCTCATGGTTTCTCCGTATACAAGTTCTGCAGGAATTGCGTGGAGATCTTCCTTAAATGCTGCCCATTATGACGACGGGTAATACTTCAGTACAAGCTTCTGTTTCGTGGCCGGTGCAAACGTTCGACCATGCCGTTGGTTGCTGGGTAATAGGCTGTTGTGTGTATATGCGTGGTGCCTGTTAGTCTAGTAAGCTGACGAAACAGGTCGGTCTCGAATTGCCTTCCATGATCCGTAGTGACCCGCGTAGGTGTACCAAATCTTGCGATCCAGTGAGTGAAGAGATTCTGGACTACTGTCTCTGCAGCTATGTCTGCCACCAGTATGGCTTCAGGTCATTTAATAAATCGGTCTATGATTGTAAGGTAGTATCTACAGCCCTTAGAGATGGGTAGAGGCCCAACTAGGTCCATGTGTATGTGCTCGAACCGTTTGGTAGGGCTAAACGAATTGTCCTAAAGGCGATTGGTTGTGCCTGTGGACCTTCGATTTTTGGCATGCGAGACATGCTCTTGCCCATTCTTGGCAGTTGGCCTTAATGCGTGGCCAGATG